>NQII01002214.1:331116-413268 GCA_002778355.1 Clitarchus hookeri
TTCAGCGACGTCCCATCCTCTTCCAGCACGCGCGCGCATTTTTCACGACGCCGAGCAGCGCGTCCATTAGTTAAATTAACCGTGCGGTCGGCGCTATCACGCCCTCGCCCGCGTCGCACGATCTGCTGGGTTTTTATTTGATTAGCAGATCACAGCCTGCGAGCTTCACGGGGTAATTAAGGGCGCCGGGGAACTTTGTGCGCAAACACGAGGCCCGGGCTGTGCTGGAGCGGCGTGGTGCGCCTGGATGGCCTGCTACCTGCAGCGCAGTCGTTGCGCGCCTGAGTGGCGCGATACCCGCAGCACAGTCGTGTAGCTCTGGGTGCGAGCTCGGCGAGCAGTAGGCTGGCCTGCATGCCGTCAGCACGCCGCGTCACACCTCTGAAGGTGACAGAGATAAACAACCAGGGCCACCTTCCGTCACTGATAGCGACTACTGAAGTCACCCATGGTTCATCATTGACCATCAGCAGCAAGGGAACAAACAGCCTCCAGTAAATAATAAGTATTATGTTCGTCAGGAAGTTCATAGTTTCGGAAAGCACGCTAGTGTCTTTTTTTAAAAATTAATTAAAGTGCTTATTTGATGAATATAAGATGCTCCATTTCTCACATGATTTAATATAGTACCTACGCATAAAAATACCGACATTGGTGTGCCTGAAAAAACTAAATATTTATGACGAAGTAATTTCTGTTTTCTATGTTATTGAATCGCTTCACTCTGGAACTTCATTCAGGGTGATTTTGTATTTAAATATTCTACCATCTGTAAATCTCTCTCTTTATATATGAGAACTTAAGGCTTGAGTACCAGTGATAATAAGTTCTCGTCAGCAGTATCGGAACAATAGCTAGTATTACTGAAATAACTGGTAGGTGGAACATAGCATGAGAGTAATGGAAGACGGCACAGATGCCCTACCACATCCGGTAATGAACCATTCCAATGCTGTCTCTCAGGACGCAAGGTGTCATAATGCTTAATATTATGTATATTCAGTTTAAACTTATTTATATAAACGCTTATTAAGCAGTTTGATAAACGTATACAGCGTTTAAGAGTGCGGGTCTTTAGAGCCGACGTGTGTGAAGCAAGGTGGAGATAGAGCAGTGAAGGAATGCAGTGATGTGGGGAAATTGAGTTCCGTGAATGATCCCGCTGCTTAAAGGCATCTTCTGCCAAGTCTCCCAAGTTCGATGATCTGTACGAGAGCAAACGAGGAACGCACGTTTCCCTTGGATGTTGAGGAAATCATCGAAACGCCACTGCTATTTATGGGTTCGTATAGAAAGTCTTCTGGGGCGGTATCTGGTAAAGCATCACGCTCTTGTGAATAGGAGGCCAGAATGGCAACAGCTGCAGCTGAACCCCGGCACGACGACGCTAACATTTCTGAATGCCGCCGCCAGAGCGTCAAGTGCTGCTTGACTTCTCGTCGACAGCGGGCAAACACGTTCTTTAGTCCATCTGGAAATAGGAAGGAATTAGCCAATGCGCATGTCAATGAACCATCTCCGCATTCGACTGCAGTTATTTCGGTTCACCATGGAAGATGAATAAAGATGGCTGAACCAGGAATTGTACCACGTTCCTCCCCCCCCCCACCACATGTGACTCCAATACGTTATCACCGAGCCACATAATTCTGTAGTTCCGATTCGGTACGCAAGATGTCCTTAGCCACTTCAGCCAGCAGGTAATGTTTTTAGCTAGCAGTGAAATTTCCTTTATTGCCATTCATTGTTTCGAACACGCTAATAGCTCTAGGTAATTTACAGGACAGCAAAGATAAGAGAATTTGGAGGGTGCGTATGTTGGATCTGCGCCTGCATTGGCCTGGAGTAGGAGTGTGAAAACCACTTTGGAATAAACCACCCACAGTGCAGTCGGCCAAGTTCAAACCCGCGACCTCCCGAATGCACGTAAGTGACACTACCGCACGACCAATCACGCCAACTCTAACATGCTTTATGTCTCGGGACACTGTGAGTCAGACCTTGTTCACCTGAGAGCTCGGAGCAGAGCAGTGCTAAACTTCACGGCAGCGAAATAAAAAAGTCGATATTCCTACCCCCTCTCTTAACTGCACTGACTCCGAACCAACCAGGTGTAGGGTTCATGTTGGACGCTGCCGTCCGTCGCTTTATTTATTCATTTTTACAATTCTCCTGCTTGCAACTTCAGTATATTTTCCGTCTCTTTCCCGTTGAACCCAGAGCATTAAAGAGTATATTTATCTGTACAGTGAGAAAAATAATTTTCAGTATACCAAACATATATAACTACTTCGCATTTTTCTCAGTTAAAATATATTTGGTTGGTACAACCAAGCCACTCTTCCAAATTAATGAAATTTGTTCACAATACTAAATAATTTAATTAAAGCCATTTTTTTGTCAGACAGATGTTTTGTTGTTTCAGTATCTTATACGAATATTTAGAGAAAGCAAACATATCGTTACGATTTGACAATACGATAATATGTTTACAATGCGATAAAATTTTGTTCTAGGCAACGAAATATTTGTTGTATATAGACATAAATATACTTTGTTGAGGAAACAAAACTTTAAAAGATACAGAATTAATTTTGTTCGTCTAACGAAATTCTCTCTTGAATTATTAAAACTTCTGTGTTGGTCCAAATACATTGGATTGTCAACAAAATTTTCAGTTGAATAAACTGTATATATTTGTTTGGCCAGTTGTTTTATTACTTTCTTTCGAAAATACATCTCGTGAGTATGTTTGCATTTTTGTGACTTTTATAAAATAATCGTGTTTACTAGAGCACTTACAGATGCTTAATAATGGTACAGACATCTCAATAAAACAAGTTTAACAGAAAAATATAAAGTAAATTTGCACGACTTGAAATATTTATATGCGCACGTAGTACAGTATTCGATACAAATGTATTTAAAACATTGATATTACGTTAGCAGTCACGTTATCTGAGGCGTAGCGATCGGGTGTAAACGGTCTACTTTCGAACCTCGGTTGGACTCGTCCTTTTTTATATTAAGTAACATTTTTAAATGTAAATAGAGCCAAAGAAATATTTAGTATCACCAACCAAATATTTGTTTCCGAACATCCAAATAAGAACAGCAAATAATTTGTTTTAAACAAGAAAATGTTTCATTTCCTTAATACAAACAATTAATTTGGTTGGTCCAAACATGCATTGTTTGATTTAACAAAACCTTTTTCTCTCTATAGGCTGGATTTCAATGCCTTTACAAACTCAATAGGAAGCCATCAACTTAATAACATCCTGCCGTCACGCTGAAAGTATGTGATTCGGCCTTCGTTTTATTTACCCTTTCCTCTATTGGCCGATACAATTCCAGAAAGTGTGAAATAAACCGAGGACGCCGCCAACAATGCCGTCATTTCAGTCAGCGTAACTGTCCCTGAACTTATTCAGACAGTTCTCCATGCGTATTTATTATGCATTCCCATACAGCTGGAGGAAACATTGAGAAGTATCACGTCATGCTAGTCACAACTGATTTATGTTTACATAACCGCCAGCCGACCAACTGCATGCCGAGGAGGTTACCTATTATCCCAGGCGCTTCTCGTTGCCAGCGCTACTAGAAATTAACATCACTTTAATGTGTATACGGCATGTCCCAAATAACTATTTGCACTCTTTGAACGTCAGTAACAGAGAAAGTATAAAAGACAGTCTGACGGGACTGCTCGTATTTGACGATATAAGGATCAAGCAGGATGGACGCGAATGATAGTAACTGTGTCTGCAGTCAGAAGCAAGACATCGCTTGCAACGCTGTAGAACTAAAAGACAAACAGCAGCTACAGTTTACATGGGATTGGATTCTCAGGCGTTGACTATCGAGTCTTTCGTGTCATCCAGTGTCCGAGGCTTTGTGGAGTACACACTGCTGTTCAGAGTTCCTCACAGATGGCGCTAAATCTGGAGACCCGGGTGAATGCTCAACTTTTTCTCGTTAACCTATCAAATGTTTCATCCAGGAGCGTCGGTACGTTTGCATAATATTAAGACGGTGCACCGTCCTGTTGTAGGAAGCAATCGTTACCTGGGTGTAGAGTTAGTGAACATCTAGCACAAATGATTTTCTGCATCATTATATAGTAGCTCCCACCTTTCACCGTTCCGTTAAAGAAGAATGGTTCTACAAGTCTTCTGGGAGACATAACGAACCACACTGATAACCCAGAAAGATTAACTGCTTGCTCTACCATAATGTGGGGTTTTTCATCTTCCCAGCAGACGCATTTGTGACGTTTCACTTCTCCTTTTAATATAAAGATTGCCTCATCGGACCAAGCCATCGGGTCAGTAAAATGTTCTTTGTCGCTGCACATGTCAACAACCTACTCATAAAATTTTGATACACTTCACTTGGTCTTTTTTTATTCATAGTGTGAAATAACTTAGCAATATAGGGTACCGACTTTACTTGGTTTAAAGCGGGATGGACACTTAATTTACTGAGACCTAACTCAAGTGCAGCTTGCCGTACGACTTCGGCATCCCAGGGGAACATGTGCATATGTATAACACAGCCCCACACATCCGTCGTCCGTTGTTGTTCTCTACCTGCCGCACAGTACTTTCTTCACATCACACACAGTTCCGTCCCCCTCAAACTTGTCACATCATCGCTTCATTGTTACCCAGACAGTGGCACAGTATATAACTCAGCCCTTTATCCTTTCTGTTCATAATAATGTTCTCACGTCTCCAATATATTATTGGTCTACTGCTAGGCAATAATAATAAACATTGCACAGTCCAGTGTAGCAAACGGTGTATTGTGGACCAATAAGATGATCCAGATACAAACAGATGCAGTGTTCATGCTATGCCGGTTATTAGCTACTCACTTATATCTTGTATTCAATGCATACAGATCTCTATCGCTCTCAAGGTGTTAAATGTTGAGGGTACGGGTTAATACAGGAGGATTATTGTCTTCATTCAATAATCCTCGTCTGACTTTCAAATACGAGCAGAAGTTCACAAATGTTTATTAATTCCCTGTGCTCTCTAGCCGTCGCAGGTGGAATAATTAATAGATTGTTGAAGATGGTTTTGCGGCGAGAGCTGCGTGATAAACAAGATCGCGAGCACAATGGGCTTACACAATAATAATTCCCGTCCCACATCCTGCAGCGGGCTTCTATTGCCTCGCCCACCCCACACTAAGTCAGTTGGAGTCTCGCGATCACACTCGCTATATGGAGGGCCGTAATAACACGAACTTGAATGATTTCTACTACCGAGATCACAATACTCAAACTATAGTTACCGAATTAAGGAATATTAATGGATATTTAAAAAACATTTGAAAGAAAAAATTGTATAGTTATTTACATTTTGTTTCTACAAAATATCAATGATTCTACACAAACTTCTGAGGATATTTTACACACAACAGGGCTCATAAACGATTTAATAGAAGTATGTTTGCACTGATGTAACTGGACTTAAACGCTGTGATCAAAATATTTACTTCGATTGTTTCTGGATCCCGAATAGGAGAATTACTTCGGAATATTACAAAGCTCACCTGAACATCGCCACCACTTACAAAACGTGACCAAAGCACAGAGCTGTTACCACTGTAAATATAGAGTAGGGTGAAATTCGATAGACGAACTTCGTGACGTGTTCCCTTATAGGAAATCAAGTGGGAGGTACATGGGATACTTCTTACGACTGTGGACCAGGGCTGGTTTATTGAAGTGCAATATTTTAACGAAAATCAGGCGTCCTAACCAACTACAGGCGTTATGAGAAGTCCAACAGCTATTGCAATCTCTACTGCAAAATGGTAGCACGTTATTTAACATAAAACGGATATCCTCCCTTTGTTTCGCCTAAAAGTCGTTTTGTCTGAAAGTCGTTGTGCCTTAATTTCTTGTTCCTGCTTTAATTTGCCATAAAATCGATATTCCTAAAGCTACTTAGCTGAAAATTATGGCAGCCTGCTTTATTTGCCCGGCATTTAATTCGCCTATAGTTGTATTGCCTAAATATCATTTTTGCCTAAGTTCGTTATGACTAAAGTCGTTTCGCTTCTATTCTAGGCAGAACTACTGCAGCCTATTTGTTTGATACGCACGGCTGTTTGGCATCTGCATTGCTAGTCATTCTGCGGCTGGGGCAAGGCAGGCCATCAGGTCAGCACACGGACGGCGGATCTAGGAAAGGCCCAGCCATTTCATTTAAATAAACGGCAGCAATACCTCCCCCCCCCGGATGTCACCGGATGGCGGGACGTAGCAGAACGAAGGGTAGCGGGGTTACGCACTCTCCATGAGGGCGAAAATACCCTCGGCCTGCGCAGACCATCAGCGGGGTGGGGTTCGCCGGGCGATCCCATCCTGGAAGCACGTCAGCCCAGGCCGCTAGTCCAAATGTAGACTGACGTGGGAGAGGTAAAAATACGTCGCGGAAAGGATTGCAAGGGGTTATCCTGTCCCGCCCAGTAGTGCCACATACGTTGCGCGAATTTCTTCTAAATAAATACCATTTATTTTCCTGTGGAAAGCTACCGCCACACTCAGGACACGAAAAGTTGAACATTTATCTACTAGGAATCAGTGACAGCTTACCGATGTAAAAAACAAATTTATGCATCTATTCCAAGCAAAAAATAATAATTTTCAGTTAATTTTCGAAATTTAAATGGGCGTTTCTAATCTATATATAGAATAGGAAATTTTACACAGGCCTATATCTGGCTGAAAATATATAATTTCCACGATGCACAAATGAAAACTTAATTACGCACTTGTCACTTCCCTGAACGACTATAGGAAAGCTCTCATGGACGCGCGGGAAGAATAACGTTAACATTTACTCTTCTCCAATACGCGTAAATAAAGTTGTGGTAAATGTGCGAAAAAAATTTCTTTGAGTGGAGAATAACGCAACTCCGAGTCTCGGTTTCCAGTTCGTATTACTTACTGGCAAGTATGCAACAGTCTGTTAACAGACGATCCATCACTACAATATCGCTAACTGGCGCCAATGTTTGTTGATTGGAGTGTAATGCCACTCAATGCGGTACGTAACAACGAATTTCCTAAGCCGTCTGCGTTATTAGAATAATAGGAAGGAACCTGTCTTCAACTCAGTAAAACAACTTTCCGGTCGGTCTAACATGATACCTTCGACGTTATCATATTTCGAAAATATGGGTTATGAAACAATTAGGAAGTTGGTTCCTTATTCAGTTTCCTTAACCTGCTGGTAATACGGCATAGCTTTTTCAGACCACAGGCACGGAGAGAAATTGAAGTTATGTTTGCGTTACGTAAACGTATTTAACCGTTTCTCACTTAACACGTAGATCACTGGTCTCACAGGTTTTATGTTTATTTAAAATCCCCAGCAAGATTAGAAATTGGAAACTTTCACACTAAAAAGTTTTTTTTATTCAATAATCGTAGAACTAAAAATATATTACTTAAAGCAAATCCAAAAAAATTAGATATAAATATAGAAAATTTACAAACATTCAGGAACATTTCTGCATGTTGCCTTCATGACCGTGAGCAAGTACCCTTTAACATAAACATTACTTTCGCATTTTTTAGACATTTTTGTGACAACTGGAAGCAAAGTGGCTATTGTTTCACAATCATATCGAACTTGTTTTACCATTTCCTTTCCATAACTTCACTAAACCTTTTGTGCAATTTTTAAAAAAATTGCTACAAAACCCGTACTGTTATCAAGGATTATCTACAGTAACATTTTATTACTGTCGGGTTGAACCACACAACGTGGCTATAATGTCCAATTTCTGCACGTGGAAATATTTTGAAGACTGGTTAACATATATAAATCGCTTGTTGTGTCATTAGTCAATATTACAGGAAAATTTCACGGTTTTTAATTAATCATTTTTATATGTCATAATTTGACCTTTTCAGTGACACAAAATAAAGAACAAAGTTTGAAAAAATAAAACTTAGTATTAATTTTTAGCAATTTTTTATATAAAACATGCGAAAGTTTCTGTGCCTTTTCATTTCAATATGAGCGCAGTAAAAGTTATCATTCATAAATAACAGTACCACCAAAAATTTAAAATTTGCACATTCAGTATATAAGTTATAAAAGTGTTTTTAATATGGGCATTGTAATAATTTTCGATATTAATTACGTATATTTAGCCAGCGATTTAATTTGTATCCCTGAATGATAATGCAAAGCTCCAATGTTTTGCCTACGTGTTTTCAGGAGTAAACTAATAATATATTTTTTTTAATGATATGTGCGAAATAAACATGTAATTTAAGTATGTTGAAAAGCGTTTGGTACAAATGAAGGCTAACCAATTTTTCGTTGCAAAATGCTCCTTAATTAAATTACTCCACTAAAATAACGAAAAAGACGCTGTCGACATATGAACACAACATTAAAAAAAAAATTGTTGTACATTTATTACGTTAATGAAAGCGCATACTGAGAAAGCACATATGATAATATTTTTCTCTCTACATTCATGGTAGCTTTCCTTTATTTGCTCTACATTCATAGTAGCTTTCCTACATTTGCTCTACAGTCATGGTAGCTTTCCTACATTTGCTAAGAAAATAGTCAAATGCATAGTGAAGTTCCTGACTGTGCAATGCAGTGTTTCTATATTTTCAGCGCGATGTAGGCTGATTTCCTGTACATGGTTTAGGTCGAAAACTTCTATTAAAAATAAGGAAAGTTACCAAAATGTATTTTACAGTCCAAAGGACGTTAAATATTTTTGGTATAATTTCTGGTCATTTTTTTTACGCTTGTGTCGAACGTATGTATTTAATATTAACATTCTATTCCACGTTATAATCTGCTTAATACAAGGTATTGATATGGAAAAGGTGCTTCAGTTGCTAAGTAACGTTCATTTTTGCCGCTGTGTTTGTGAATATTTGTTCCCTTTACTGCAATAAATGGAAAGTACACATTTATCAGTAATTTAATATTTGACAATAAGAAATACAGTTCTTAAGTAATTCAATAAGAATTTTAAAACATTGTCAATTTTATAAGTAACAGTTGAAAAATATTAAATTATTTTCTGTCAAATAGACTTTAATTCTTAATTTTATGGCGAATAATTAAATTGTTAACATATCATACCCATAAGCTGGGAATTTTCGATCAGAATTATACTGTAAACTTACTGCAAAATTTCAAGCAAAACTGAACTGACATCTTTTCCATCACAGGTTTAAAATGATGCTAGAATTTTTTTGTAAAAAGCAGTTCTAGATCTATGTTTAATTGCAGTAATTTAAGTGGCAGTGGACGCAAAACTATTTCGTCATTCCACATGATCGAAAACATTTTGTAGTGTTGATTATTAAAATTTCCTATACAATAAAATATCTTTCACAAATACTTAGCATAATGCGTGTTGTAATAATTACTGTAATATTACTTAAACAGTTTCCTACGATCATATAAGAATTTATATTTAAAAAAAATTGTGACTTATAATAATTAAAGTAGTAAATATTAAAAACACTTTTGAATAAAATAGTTATTTCAGTATCTTCCGTGTAACGTAACTGTTGCCGCAAACGTTCTGTAAAAAATTTAAATTCTCCATTTAATGTATTTTTTGTTAAAATATGTAAAGTATTATACCGTTATCAAGTATAAATAAACACATTAAAAAACACTGTAACTAACAGTTGTCATAAAAATTAAGAAAAATTTGTCGAGCTGTGTTTTCGAACCAAGGCAATCCAATTAGTTTACAAACAAATATATATACTTACCTACAGTTGATTCAAATAAATATCTTACTGTCAGCCTAATACGTTTTTTTTCCCACCGTGGAGGTTTTGTTAATTCAAGCGGGTATTTTGTTAGACGAACAGAATAAGTTATGATATACTTTTTATTTCAATTTCATTTTGCAAAATTACTATACATAATTGAATCATATTTCTTAGCGTGAGTCGAAATGTTGAGACACGTGAGATGATATAAGTACATGCACAGAGGATGCTGTATACCAGAAAGTAAGGCGTCGGTTACATTCTATCAAACGGCCAGTGGAAGTGTTTCTCTATAGCGTAGCAGACTCTCGTTCCTCAACAAAGCGAAGCGTATTAGCCAGAGTGTAGAGCGTACTTGACTCGTATAGCCTGCAGTAAGCAGAGTACCGAGTCATTACGTCCTACTCCAGTAGGCTTCGGTTCTTAACAAAGGAGCAGATACTCGATATTTGAGATGCGAAGTGACCGAGTGAAACAGTCAGCGCTTCAAGTCAACGGCCGACCTGTAGCTGGCGAACAAGAGCAGGATTTGATTTATATTGGCAGGAGCCTTCCTCCATCACGCTCGACAAGTATCCTTGTAAAACAACAGCGGACCCGGGCAGTCCCGTTAAGTATCGTCCTTCTGTTACTCTTCACTGTTTAACTGTTGAATGTAATTTAATGCTACGAGAGTATGGAAGTTGAGCGCTTGTGAAAAACCTCTGTGCCTACATTCGTCTTTCTTCCCATCGTGTAACATTGCAGCTCGTATCGTAATGAAAGCTCTAATAAACCTTGGGGCTAGCACTCATTGGCCGAAAAATTTTCACTACGAAATTTTTAGAAACGCAAAAGTTGTAAAATGAGGCTAACGTTTACTTCAACTCGTGTAACATGAAAAAGAAGCCGATTTGAGTAACTGGTAGATTAAATATTACTCATATAACGAAACTTTAACATATAAAACTAAATTTCAGTGTTCATTCGCTACGTACTTGGATAGTTAGTGTAGGGAATAATTCTAGAAGATTATTTTCTCAAACTTTTCAGTTTTCAGTAGACAGAATAAGGATCACCAGAAAAACCCTGAATTTTGCAAATTAACTCGATCGCGCGGTAAGCTTCACACGCCACTCTAGCGTCCAGACAAGAGCCTTGTTTTATACGCTGCTACCTTTCAGACCTCAATAATTACCTCCTCATGGCTCCATCACCCCGTCACCCCCTACTCATTATTGGTTCACAGCGTCACAGGCCGTGTCTGCGGGAATTCGGCTTCGTCAAATAAGCAAGGTGCTAATTGTGCTTCAAGTCTACCCTGCCACAAAATTAATTTGAGACATTTTACAAGCATGTATAAATTGCGAGGGGACACGTTAAGAACGTTTTCTAGACGACAAATATTAAAAGTTTATCAACTGCGTTCAAAAAGTTTGTTAGCAAATTGTTTTAGCCAACGAAATAATTGTTTCTTTAGGGCCAAAAATATATATAGTTTTCCCAAAAAAATATTTTATTGAGTCAACAAAACATGAAAAGCAATATAATTAATTCTGTTGGTCTAACAAAATAAACGTTTGAATTAACTGAACCTCTGTGTTGTGCCAAAAAATATTAGACCGTCAACTAAATATTTAATTGAATTAACTGTGTATATTTTCATGGCAACTTTTTTAATTGTTTTCGTTCGAAAATACCGCTTGAGAGTTTGCTTGTAATTTTGTGACAGTTTGGATAGTTATAGTGATTGTTAGTGTATTTATTGATGCTTACTAATGGTATAAAAATTCTAATAAAACAAGTTCAACTGGAAACTAAAATTCAATGCCTTATTATTAAAATATATATTTACGCGCGTTTTTTAGTAGTTGTACTATAGTATTAAAATAAATGTTAATTCCCTCAGACGTCACTTCAGCTGAGGTTGATAACTCTAGGGCTGAAACTAGCTACGATAGAATCTTGGTCGGGCTTTCACGTGTTTTATATTAACTAAAACGGTTTAATGTACGTACAGGCAAACAATTCTTTGTTTGCACCAGCCAGGTCTTTGTTTAGAGAACCAAATAATAACCAAATAATTTTGTTACAATTACAAAATATTTTAATGTATTTATACAAACAATTTACTTGGTTGAGCCAAGCAAACTTTGTTTAAGCCAACAGAACAATTTTTCTCTGTTTATACTGTGTAAGTCGAATATACCTTTTCTTCTAAGTATCTAAATTTATTGCGTCACTCAAAAATTGTCCACGTAAATAGGTTACTCTATTCCACAGAGTGGATTGGGATACACAGGTGAAACAGCAGCTTATTCTGCGAACTACAGTCACAAACACCAGCAAAGTTACAAGTGAAATGTCTGAACGGCGATCGCCAATCAGAGCCTGGCAATACTCTCGCCAGCCGGTTGCACAACCAATAAGGAACACATCTCGCAGCACGCAGTAGCCAACCAGTCACAAGGTCCCGTTGATACATCCTCGCGTAGCCAACCAGCGAATGAGTAATCACACATCAAATATATTTTCACGCAATTTCGACTCTGTATATAATAAAAAAACCATTTTCTGATAAACTTCTTATACTTTAATGGAAGTTTTTAACCAATTCATAGTATGAATATAGCACCACTGTCAGACTGCAAATACAGGAATGGTAGATGTCGTTATTACACAAGTTTGGGGACTTCCGTACGCACGTGACTGTTTCGTGAGTAAATGTAGGAACGGCACCATGGACTTATGGGAAAATAGTTTACCATAAGCACTTTCTTACTATTCGTCTGGTTGATATTGTAGTTTTACGAATAATTTCTTAGAGAATACTTATCTGCTCTGTGTATTATTACTATATCTGTTTGTTTTAAATGGTTGTAATAAAAATGCTCAATTTTTTTATCATTTCATATTTTCACGCCATGGTTTATCAGATTATATTCAATAGGTAACCTACATGATCCTCGTAATAGTCACATAATATTTTATGAGGTTACGCAATTAGCTGTAATGAAAAACAAAACCCTTTATTTTGATAGTGTTCTTTCAAAACAGGATATCGGCGCAAAATAATTAGTGGGTTCAGCGACATAAAGCCTACTGTGAGCTGTGAAGCGTCAGCATTTTGTTTATTCGTTTCAGCTTCACAGATGTGTTTCTTTTTTTACTTCGTTCAACTTAGTACGTCATTCGCTTTGTTTACCTGCGAGCTTCTTATTGACTCATGGCTAGGGCCAGTGACTTTTCGCGTAAAAATCGGAGCACACAGTAGACTTCAATACTATACACACACCTCAGCTGTTGTTATACCTCCATTGGCTGCTGGTGCCGTTTCCGTCTTTGACCAAGCCACTCAGGACTAAGTAACTCCGACACCGAACCTCCGTGATTCGTGCGCAAACGGTTAACACGGCCCAGAACATTTTCTAGCCAATCAAAGAAGCTGGACGACCCTACAGTGCTTTGGACTTTGTCTCGAAATATTTTCGCGAAATATCACTGCCCTTACTCATAGTTTCCTGACGTGCGGTATATAAACTGTAATAATTTTGTGAATTTTTCTGGAATATACACGTATCAGAAGCCTAGATTGTTCTGATTTTCATACAAGAAAATTTTTCGTCCGTATCTGTAGTTAGCTACGGTGATTTACATGTGAAAAATATACAGATTTCTACCTTTCAGTCTGCTGTGTACTTACTTGACGTTTTTTTTTACATAATTGGGTGAAGATTCTCTGTGCAAACACATTTCACCATTTCGCTGGGCCAGTGAGATTTGAGGTTCACTAATAGTGAACGTATTATTTTCGTCTACAAAGAGTTACGTCACATCAGAATTGCAAATCAGTAGCCTCAGGAAAATTTCGTGTGTTTGATTGCATGTATGCTACAGACATACGTTTACAAGCAATTTGTTTTGCAAATTTCTTTTGTAACAAAACATGTGAAATATTGCGTGTCATAACACACAGGCATATATATATATAATATTATAAATATGTACATTTTTTAATAATTATGGGGTATATATTACTCATTTTTTAAATGTGTGATGATATTATATATTGCCATGTCGTAAAGTGCGGTGAAATTTATTCTTATGCATTTTTAGTATGCCTATCCCAAAAATATTTTACGACTAATATGAAAATATCAGTTAATAAACCAGAGTTTTGTAATTTCTCATACCTAAACGAATTGCTAGTTGGGTTTTACTCTATTAAGGGACACCTTTAACACGTGATGTAGCGTTTTTGTGTTGATCTACTTGGAAGTGTATTAATTGTTTCTATAATTTTCCTGGGCATACCTTATAAAATACGATAACCTTTTGCAGCAAACAGTAGCAAATCAGATACATGGCCCGTTCCTAGAGCATCGTGCAGCAATTCAGAGGAATCTAAGGAACAACCACTCCATTTCGCCTTTGTGCAAGTGAATGAAGATACTTGGGCAGCTCTTGACAAGATCTTGAGAGCCGACGAGGGTGAAGCGAGGTGAATATGAAGCAGCACCGGAATGTAAGGGCGATGGAAAAAGGGAGATCCAAAGGAAAACACGCTGATCAGCGGCATCGTCCAGCACGACTCCGGCGTGTGAAAATTCTGGGGCGACCCCGCCGGGAATATAACCCAGTTTGCCTTGGTAGGAGGTGAGTGGGCGAGTGATCTGACCACTACACCACCGCGGCCCTTCGCCTCTGTGCAGTTATTGTCTGTACGATACAGCTTGTTCCGCCTCAAAGTGGGCGTCGAGGAGCGACGAAGAACTCGGCAGGAAGATGACGTAACGAGGTTGTGGCGGACGGCGGCGAAATGGAATCCGGGAATGGAAAACGAGAAGTGACACGTGGTGGTGAGAAAGTAATTAAAAACACAATCTTCATTCCAGAAACAGTTAGCCAGTTCTGCCGCAACGGAGCGTCTTCTAGGAAACAAAACTTCCCGGAAGAGAAGTGTGGCACTTGAGAAAGGAAAAGAAATGCATAGCGTGCTTCGGAAACTCATTTTTCCTAAATGTAAAAAAAAAAATTAGGAGGGCAAACTACAGCATTTCTCTATTACACTGAACCCGCGTTGTTTGCTGACGTTTTGAGGAGTGCATTTGTTATCCCTGTGGAGAACGTGAGAAAGCGAATAATAGAAAAAGAAAATTAAGACGCAATTTTAGCAGCGCAATTCTCCTCGGACCAGGAAACTACATGAAGGGCCGAGTGAACAAAATTTATTTCATAAATGGTTTGTTATTTGGCGGTCTCTTGAGTCACTATGTTTCGTCTCTCTGACCATCATTTATCCTTCCTTACCCACATGTGACATAAATATTGCTGCCTGCCTAATTAATATTATCTATGACTATTCCACTTGATGCAGTGGAATGTTTACGAACGTGAATGTTTCAGTTGATTTTACCTTTATTTGCACTCTAATGTAAGGGAGAGCAGCGTAAGATAGCCACTTCAAGGTTAAGTTAGATTTAAATCGTCTTATTTAAGTAATAAAAATATAGATAATAACAGTAATTAGACTATAGCTCCTGTCCGAAAAACAACCCATTTTTTTAAATATTGGAAATGTTTTTTATTGATATTTAAACATTTGTTTACCAAATGACAACCTGTCCTCCCATGTAGGATAAAGTGGTCAAAGACTGACCACTTGCGTTATTCGCATTTATCAGTTCGTCCTCTTTGGTATAGAATCTAAATCCATCAGCTCGGGACAGAATTAAATACTAATAAGGCCCAAAAACCAACACAAACTCACTTAGGCTATGGCCATAAGTTCTGAAAATACATTAAGCTAATATTGTGGCTGTCTACTGGAAGCGTCCTAGCGTTACTTTTTATACTCAATAGTATAATCTCGCTTGTTGCTAACTGCAACAATTTCACTCTCTAGTGATGAAAGTTTTAAACTCTTAGTTCAAACTACGTGGCTCGTCACCTAGTCCTCTTGAGCGCCTCGGTAGATATGCTTGTCTACCAATGTACTACATCTTATGACACGTGGTTTTATTACTTAGAAGTCATATTTTAGTGGGATTATTGCAAATATGTTTAAGCTTACTATAGCAGCTAGGAAAGTGACTCCCCTGACACTTATAACTTCAAGTGCAGACGTTGACGTCTACTACCTGCAACAGGTGTAACACTGCAAAGTGGGTGAGTGAAGACATTGAGGCGGCTCTTAACAGCGAGTTCTTGAGAGACGATGAGGGTGAAGCGACGTCAGTATGGAGCTGCGCCAGAATAAAAGGGCGAGAGAAACGGGGAATCCCCGAGAAACCCCGCTGGCCAGCGGTTGCGTCCGGCAGGATTCCCACTTGCGGAAAGCCGGGAGCGACCCCGCCGGGATTCGAACCCGATTTGCCTAGGTTTGAGGCGAGAAGTCTAACCACTTCACCACAGCAGCTCATATAACACTAAAAATAATTCAAAATAATGAAATGAGAGAATACGCGGACACTACTTTCTGTACATAACATCCCCCACAATATTATAATTTTAATATAACATGGATACAATCATAAAATGAGTTTTTTTGTGCGCAATTCCGTGACTAAACGAAAAATTAATATTTAATTTCCTTCCCATTACAAGGCTTAAATTACAAATAAAATAATCATTACAAAATTTTTAACATTTGAATAAAATCAGAAATAAATAAAATGTAATTAATTATCAGAAAAATTTATAAATTTTATTGACTATCCAAACAGTTCATTTCTAATGAACTGAAGTAATAAAGTTTTCGTAATTTTCGAAGATGGCTTGAAAGTTTGTTTTACTTCTTTATTTATTTATCGCGTGCTATATTAATGGTGTAACACAATACATATAATTTACAGACATTAAATTTACTAACATTCATCATAATTAGGCATAAATATTATCTATCGCTTCAGATTACATATTTAGGAAATCACATAATTTGTTATTCAAGAATTTCCTCCACTTCCGTCCCATTATATAACGTTTGTTTGTTTTTCAGTCCCACAACTATCTTTCGATAAAGCTTTTCCCGTTTATAATTGCAAGTCCTAATATCTGTGCTATTCGATTACATATACAACGTGTTTTTGAATAACATGTTGAAATTCAAACTTCAGCATCTATGGACTAAAATAAACAAAACATCATTGTAACAATTTTTTTTTTGGAAACGTCATATGGTATTTTTAATTTAAGTTGAAGCTAGGCAAAACGACGCATGGAATACGCAGCTAATTGTACCTGCTTGAGCAACAAGTTGCATGCCACGAAGGCGAACAGAATTGCCGCGCCACGAGAGGAAATAAAATGCGAACACTTCTAGCAGCCTTCGCCACTCAATTGCTAATCTCACTTTGTTCATGTTTGTTTGACACGCGTGAACTAACAGGCAAGCACTAGCGGCGACCGGGTGCCTCGAGTTTATGGCGACCTGTGTGCAGAGGTGCGCCATTCCCCTTCGTGGTATGCAACTTGTTGTGCACGCATGTACGTTTAGTTGCGGATACTCTACATTGGTTAGCATAACTCCAACTTAAATTTAAAAAATATAAAATGTTCTTTTCAACTACTTTGTCAAATGTATTTTAGTGTGTACATTGGTCTATAGATACTGTGGCTTGAATTTCGACATGTGTACATATATGTGTATATAAATGTCCATATGTGTTCAAATAGATGTAAGTATATAAGTGTTATGGTGTCCCATACCTCTGGTTATTATTAGGATACATGGGGTTTCTTCATTATGCGGGCAAACTTCCAAACAGTGGAGTGTATTTTCTGAACCAGCAACTACCCTTCAATCATCGCACATAAAATTTTTCTTATCTGTGTATGTATACATTTTCACCGTGTGTTATCGGCGGAAGTGATGCATGTACACGACACGTGACAGCTGCAAAACAATCAGTATCCGAGTCCCAGCGTAGAAAAGTTTCTACAAACACCAGACAGTCATGACGTCACTTGGACTATTTGCTGAGAAATCGTGCACACCAACATACGCCGTGCAGTACAAGCACACTAACTCTGGCCGAGGTTTGATACAACTAGCATATTTTATAGATAAGCAAAATATTTTCGTAAGAGTGCTTGATAAAATGAATGTAAATGAATGCCGTCTGTGTCACGGCTTGATCACGCGAGCTTAGCAATCCTCCTTGAGCATCGTTAGCTTAGCAATCCTCCTTGAGCATCGTTAGCTTAGCAATCCTCCTTGAGCATCGTTAGCTTAGCGATCCTCCTTGAGCATCGTTAGCTTATATTTTCAGATATGCGCAACGGGCGAAAAACAATTTTTCCATGATATTTGTACACACTGAATACAATTTCCTCCATAATTGTATTAACAAATGTGCTCTGAAGCTGCGATTAGTCAGGAAGTGCCCCGGCAAGCTACGATTGGTTGTATAAACAAACACAGTTTACCTACGAATTTCATTGCAGAAATTACAAGAATTTGTTTGTTATCTTGAATTCCATGTTACAGGAATAACGACATGAAATTCTCAAATATGTATTAAATTAAAAATTATAGTGTTATTGAGAAAATGGTAATATTGTTCACTTTCCACATTTGTTCCGGGTGAAGATCCGCTACGCTTGTTGTTTGGCAAAACAAAAGACAGACAAGAATGTTCTCTTTTTTGAGAAGGAATTGTGGCAGTAATTTAAAAATACTTCACAATCAAATGCCTAGTAAATTCGAGGGGAAATAGGACTTCTTATATCAAAAGTAGCTGATAAATATCTCTAAAACTACGATAATTGAGGGCTCTTATAGCAGTATTTCGCGTGCTCCAAGTTTCAATGCGGAGTTAGATGGAGAACTGTGTAGAGCATGTGACAGAGGGTTCTATCAGCCCCGGTGATATTTTCCAGACGGAGATGAATCAGGGGCGAAGTTTTGCTGGTTCCTGCCTCGTGAAGGACAATTTATATATCTATCGGCGATGGGTGTAGGAATGCTCGAAATGGCTGTACCTCCCTCGTTGTGGTACGAGGGCAATAGTCGTGTAGTCCGCGGGATGAATGGCGGTGCCGAAGGGGGCTAAAAAAACCCAACGAGTGTGGAAGAGAGAGAGATAGTGGTTGAGAGTAGGGGAGAAGAAGCTACGGGGCGCTGGAATGTTTTCAATACCGCGGACAATGATTCGTATAGCGAAATATTTGATGTTCACAATGGGTCCCCGTTGGAAAGGAAGACGAGCATAGAAACGGGTGGGCTTGTTGGACGAGGAGGACGGAGGGAGAAAGGGAGGGAAATAAATTGCCTTCACATGTGGGATGGAACGGACTGATGCGAGTTCGCGAAGAGAGGCGAGGAAGTAAGGAAGGGAGGAGAAAGAGAGGGAAGGAGAGCCCGAGAGAGACACATCTGCGGTCCGTAGAGGGGCACCGCGGACCGAGACAGGAATCTCTCGTTGCGAAAATTGAAGTTGAATCTAGTTTTTGAGTCAAGGGGTTGCAAGCAGCGCTTTGTGAGTCACCTGATCTCCACGGCGATGTTGCCGTACGTGATTTCATATTATTTTTTCTTCTTCTTTGCTGCTGGAAATTGTCCCTCCGTGCAAACACCCGGCTTACCGCTGTGCTCAGAGATCCTGCACACAAACTGCCAACGAGGTATCAGGTAATATCGTGACCCCTATATCAGGACGAGTCTGGGCACTTGCCTATCTCCTAACATGGCAATCTGACCTTTATTGAATGAGTGAACACACGTGCGCAAAGTTCCTTATAAAACAGTGAACCCTTTTCTTTTTCGCTTCGCATATGTTATTAATCTTTAGCAGCATACAAACACGTTATAATACATAACGGGTTGCAATTTTCTTAACTAAATTGCATAGTATGATTTCAAAAAATAGAATTACTTAATGCATTCACAAAGTAAATAATTTTTAAGTTTCAGTATCAAGTACTATAACTTACAAATAATTAAAAAAACAAATCACACATTTAAATCTGGTTACTTACTATGAGAAAAATGTTTTGTTGAATAAAACAAAGTTTGTTATGCGCAACCAAATTATTTGTTTCTATAACGGCAATAAAATATATTTTTCTTTAAACGAAATAATTTCATTCTCATTTGGTTACCCCATACTGTAAGATTTTATTTGCACAACTAAAGATTTTTTTTAGCTTTTTGTCAATTAAACATTTACGGTTTACCCAGTTTCGAACCTATGTCGCGAGCCCCTCTGGTCTACTTTCTAGAACCCTTAGCTAAAGTGACAAACGACTGTATCGAAACGTTCTTAAATACATATATTTTAAATACTGTACAACGAGCGTAAATGAATATATCAAGTTTTAGAACTTTACTTTTTGGTTTTTTGTTGAACTTGTTTTATTATGATTTTTATAGCATTATTAAGCATAAATAAATGCAATAAAACACTATTACTAATGTTTTAACACATTCGCCCCCATTGTGCACAATTGTGAACATTACGCACGTATAGGTAATTTTAAGTATATACTGCAAACTGCGAAACTAAAAGGCATATTTTTCTAACCCGTGGGTAAATTATTTCAAAACCATCTTACTGGTCTAGGCAATAATTAGTTCATATTGTTGTGTCGACTCGATTATTGCTCGCATCATAAAAATGTTTTTTTTTTTGCAACTCCTGAAAACGTAAATTAAAGAGGGTCTGAAAGGGTTAAGATTCAGCGACCTGATACATGTTGGATGTCTACAAAATAATACGTATAACATGTATGATATATTGAAAATAACACGCCGTCCTCATGTACAGTATGTTCTAGTTTCGTAGGTTAACTTATTGGGGTCTCATTTTATAGTCTCGTTAATAAAAGCGTATTAAAAACATGCTGTAAGGCCTTTAATTAAAAAACAAGTCAAAGTAACGGTTCATAAATTACAATAAATAAATGTAATGTGTTCATTTGCCTTCAGAAAATCAAGAATGCAAAATAAAAGTAGTGATTGATCTTGGGAGAGTAATACAATTTTTTACAAAAAAAAAACCTGTCACCGAAGATATTAATGCCGAAGTTTTTGCCTGTAAAGATAATAACTGCCAGTTTTATAACGTAACTAGATTTATACCGGCGGATTCGATCACGTGTAGTACATGAAGGTGATATCAATTTCCTTTAACGAAGGACGTTACTAGTGGCTCCCCGCTTCGGTGCTAGGATTGCCAGTTGCCAGGTGAGCATATTGCTGATGAAGCAACGTAGAGCTGCTCACGTGAGAAGCAGCCCTCCCTCATATCTCTGCCGGCCACCTATAGCGACGGAACCTGGACGTCACTTACAGTCATGGCGAAGCAGACATTAAGAGTTAGTTGCAGTCTCTTACATTTGAAAGGGTTTTTTGGATGGAATGAGTTGTATGCGCGTTAGGAAAACTTATTTCCCTCGTGCACATCCAGTAAAGACTGTACGTGGTTTCGAGTACGTCTGTTGCCAAGCCTTCATATGGAGCCTTGGAGTACGTCTGTTGCCAAGCCTTCACTTTGAGCCTTGGAGTACATCTGCTGCCAAGCCTTCATTTGGAGTCTTGGAGCACATCGTTTGCCAAGCCTTCACATGGAGCCTTGGAGCACGTCGTTTGCCAAGCCTTCACATGGAGCCTTGGAGTAAGTATTTTGCTAAGCCTTCACATGGAGCCTCTGAGTACATCTGTTGCCAAGCCTTCACATGGAGCCTCTGAGTACATCTGTTGCCAAGCCTTCACATGGAGCCTTGGAGTACATCTGTTGCCAAGCCTTCATTTGGAGTCTTGGAGTACGTCTTTTGCCAAGCCTTTACATGGAGCCTTGGAGTACGTCTGTTGCCAAGCCTTCACATGGAGCCCTGGAGCACGTCTTTTGCCAAGCCTTCACTTGGAGCCTTGGAGTAAGTATTTTGCTAAACCTTCACATTGAGCCTTGGAGTACGTCTGTTGCCAAGCCTTCACATGGAGCCCTGGAGCACGTCTTTTGCCAAGCCTTCACTTGGAGCCTTGGAGTAAGTATTTTGCTAAACCTTCACATTGAGCCTTGGAGTACGTCTGTTGCCAAGCCTTCACATGGAGCCCTGGAGCACGTCTTTTGCCAAGCCTTCACTTGGAGCCTTGGAGTAAGTATTTTGCTAAACCTTCACATTGAGCCTTGGAGCACGTCGTTTGCCAAGCCTTCACATGGAGCCTTGGAGTAAGTATTTTGCTAAGCCTTCACATGGAGCCTCTGAGTACGTCTGTTACCAAGCCTTCACATGGAGCCTCTGAGTACGTCGTTTGCCAAGCCTTCACATGGAGCCTTGGAGTAAGTATTTTGCTAAGCCTTCACATGGAGCCTCTGAGTACGTCTGTTGCCAAGTGTAGGTTTTATAAAGAAATACTCCAGATGACTTGAATAATCTATTTATTAGTTTCAAGAAAGAAAAATATAATATCAACAAGGCACATAGAGCCAAGACACTCCAATGNAACAAGGCACATAGAGCCAAGACACTCCAATGGTAGCTTGATAGCTAATCATTTGTTTACAGTGTTGCCATCTTAAAAATATAACAAATTTTTAATATTGCATTGTATATTACATTACAACACCAAGCCTTCACATGGAGCCTTGGAGTAAGTATTATGCCAAGCCTGCACATGGAGCATTGGAGTACGTCTGTTGCCAAGCCTTCATTTGGAGCCTTGGAGTAAGTATTTTGCCAAGCCTTTACATTGAGCCTTGGAGCACGTCGTTTGCCAAGCCTTCACATGAAGCCTTGGAGTAAGTATTTTGCCAAGCCTTCACATGGAGCCCTGGAGTACGTCGTTTGCCAAGCCTTCACTTGGAGCCTTGGGGTAGTCTGTTGCCAAGCCATCATTTGGAGTCTTTGAGTACATCTTTTGCCAAGCCTTCACATGGAGCCTTGGAGCACATCGTTTGCCAAGCCTTCACCTGGACCTTTGGAGTACGTCTGTTGCCAAGCCTTCACTTGGAGCCTTGGAGCACGTATTTTGCCAAGCCTTCACTTGGAGCCTTGGAGTAAGTATTTTGCCAAGCCTTCACATGGAGCCTCTGAGCACATCGTTTGCCAAGCCTTCATTTAAAGCCTTGGTCTACATCTTTTGCCAAGCCTTCACATGCAGCTTTGGAGTACGTCTGTTGCCAAGTCTTCACATGAAGCCTTGGAGTAAGTATTTTGCCAAGCCTTCACATGGAGCCCTGGAGCACGTCGTTTGCCAAGCCTTCACTTGGAGCCTTGGGGTAGTCTGTTGCCAAGCCTTCATTTGGAGTCTTGGAGTACGTCTTTTGCCAAGCCTTCACATGGAGCCTTGGAGTACGTCTTTTGCCAAGCCTTCACATGTAGCCTTGGAGCCCGGTGCCGTTGTAGCGTTTTGGCGGTAATATTAATGGAGTCCCAGATTTAAGGAGAATCTTGAATGGTCATAGGTTATGAAGGTAGGTGCTGTCGATGAACTCATCAGGTTCATGGACTGCAATGTTCTTTTGTACAACTGTTTCCACAGATTATGCACCAATTTACCCACTGCAAGCACATTGAAATATTTTAATGGTTTCAAATATGTTTATTTAGTTCATGTTGATGAATATAAGTAACATATCCTCATTCGGGATTTTTTAAATATATATATTAGTCGAATCTGTTAAATACTACAGCATGAAGTTTGTATAAACTAATTTTTGCCCTCAGAACATTTTTAGTTGTAAAGCTATTGACCTATATTTAATTTACTTTAAATATTATAGTATTAAACCTAAATAAAATCTCAGATTTGTTGGAAAACAAATGGTGTTTAATAAGAATATAAACTTCATAAGTAAAAAATACAACGCGATGTATTTCACTGACCATTCAGTCTACGAAATAAAATTGCTACTTAATTATTGATCCTGCTTAGTTCTGGCTACTGATGTGTGCGACTGTAAAGAAAATTAAACTCTTTCTCGGAAAAAGAGAGCTTTAATTTCAGTTTGTGCTTATTTCATTTGATAAGTTTTTACAAAAACATGTTAGTTTTAAAGTCACAGGCATGGAAACAATGTAATCATGGTAACATAA
Organism: Clitarchus hookeri; assembly: GCA_002778355.1. Taxonomy (NCBI): domain Eukaryota; kingdom Metazoa; phylum Arthropoda; class Insecta; order Phasmatodea; family Phasmatidae; genus Clitarchus; species Clitarchus hookeri. The sequence continues at coordinate 354,926 of NQII01002214.1, forward strand.
TTCAAAACGCATTCGATTTTTGTCATTTTCTTAGGGGTTTGAATTCAGAAATATATTGGAAAAATGTTTTAAAGTATTTTTATAGACTACATTTTGGAGTTAAGAGCACAACAATGTCTCATTTGGATAATAAGCCATTGAGGTGTCTTCGAAAACACATTTAACTCCTTTTCACCCTCAAGGGCATTGAATTTAAAATAATCCTTAGCAGTAGGCTTATGGCTCCCCGTGGTCAAGGGGATGGGGGAGTGGTGCAGTGCTGACATCCGCATGACGTCACAGGCGCGGCCGGCAGCCTCGTTCATTCCCCCATCGTCACTCTCAACACACTGACAGCCATCCGTAACCCTAGAAATTAGTTTAATATAAACAATTATTTTCATAAAATTTATTTTAATAAAAAATTTAATGTATAGGCCCACCAACTTGGATTTTTAATAATTATGCCCGTTTACGGTGTCACCGCAGAACACAATTCCATTAAATAAAAAAAATCGTATAACAATTTAATAATTTTGGCCTGCCACTTCGGCGGCGTATTGATAACCCTCACAAAAAAACCATAACAGAAAAAAAAAATTTACATTTCTGAAACTTAAACTTTATGTATACAATTTTCTGAGAAAGCAAACATACGGTAGGCCAGACGTCCTTGCAATCACACCTTCAACTGTTTATGCGATAGTCCATTGTAAAAAATATTCGAACATTAATACTTTATTTTTTTAAAAATCAATTCAACCTATATTTTTTTTAAGATTTGCGTTATACATTTTGTTCTTACTGTTTTACAAAAAAAAGAGAATCTAATTAAAAACTGCAATATCCTTGAGCACATTGCTGCTCTGGCTGTAGAAGCCTTGAAGATTACAGTACATCCTGATACCAACTGAGGTGAGAAGCCGTGATCATCCTGTTTATATATGCTTAGCTCATCATGTCACCAGCTCCGAAAAGCAGTCGTAGCTCACTCACTACTCCGTCGTGCAAATCAAACTGCACACAGCAGTGTCCGCAGGAATGTTTTTCTTGGAAATAATTTCTTTACGACAATCCATAACACCATTTTGAACTCACCAGTTTTGTTTGGATGTGCCAAAGACCAGCACCAGCAATGGCACCAACTCACGGAATATTTATTAGCTCAGGGTGGGGTAGGACACGCGCCCGCAGTACAATGCTCTAACCTGCGTGTACAGAGAATAAGGCAAAGTAAATACTTCTTGGTCAAAGGAGTTGTTGAAATTCACATATGGATAGCTTTAATTTTTTACATTCTTGACTTTTCAGTGGTCGAAAGTCGATTTGTCTGCCGAGATGTTGTGTTGCTTGTTCGTTTGAAATGCCAATATGACATAAAGAGGTTTTTCTGTCCTTGAAGATGTCTTCACAACATAGTGGTTTCGCATGGCAGAGTTTTATGCAATCCTAACATAACCTTGAATGTCGTTAATTTTCGATGATATAAATAATATGCTAGTAGTACGTGTTAAGCTGGTTTTTTAAAAATTATTTTTCTCCTGCAATTTTATGCTTTTATTACAAAAGAAAGGGAGATGAAGATATTTGTGGAAGGAGGAAACTGCGTCCGCAAGAATGCCACTTTCAAATGTACAATTATTGCTGCCACCGAATACTCTCATTTAAGAAACTTTAATCTACAATTCTGAGTTCTCGCAGTGGACATAATGTTTATAGTTTCATGTGATTTAAATTATACAAAAGTAATGTTTTTATTTCTTTTTGAAAATTTTACTTTCCATACATTCTAACCCTAATAAAGAGAAAAATATTAAAAATATTAGTGACAGGTTTATATTCGTAAGTCGGCTGTCAAATTTCTAGATGTTGCGTTGGAAAGTTTATCTGTTCGTGTTTAGCGCCATGCGATGCAGTCAACCTTGAATGACAAACCAACGATGCGAAAATACGTCACTGTTACATTCGCGTGTCAGTGACAAGCGAATATCTGCGCCACTCTTCTTCTTCGTATTGCTAAATAATGCTAAAGGGAAATATGTATCAGCGATCCTGTTTACGTTGTAAGCATGTTTAGAGTTCCCTAAAATAAAATTTAGAAAATATTAAAGAACATGGTCCATAGCAAGAAATAAAACCTACACGAGTGCCTCGTTGAAGCATAAACTTATAAAATCAGATTTATAAATGTGTGCCCTACATGAATGCAAAATTTACTGGTTGTGTATAAAAAAAAACATTAATATTGTTGAGCTTTAAATTAAAACTTTTGTTATCACGGATTTAACTTTTCATAAATGAAATGGACACACATTTTTTACTTAATGAGAATACCCTATTTCCTAACTGATTAAATAAGATTTCAGAGTAATAAATTCCTTGGTTAAGCAAGGATGGCTGATAAATGAAAATATAAATAACACGCGGCGATGGTTGTATCTGTACAACTTTCTGTTGTTAAAAGTTTTAGAAATAAGTATCGGTTTCTAAGTAATCGGGCATTAAGTTGTTACAAATTTTTCTTATTAATATAAAAAGTATTATATATTAAATATAAAATTTTAAAAACTTTCCCATGTTAGTGTAATATGTGGGAAGATCATTGAAATTATTTCAAGACTCAAGTAGTTTTATTTAAATACCTAAACGGGACTGTACGAACGTATGTAAAGTATTACGAAATTCTAATCGATATCACCAATTTATGCTGGTAAGTAGAATAATTTCGTAGGTACAGACGTAGTTGCATCTGGCACCGGGTTCGTATACGTCCGTCATCTTGTGTGACGTAACAGAACACCATGGCATTTCCTGTGACACCCACCAGGAGCGCTGGTATACCTACCCGTTTATTCGCATACTTCTTGTGATCTATTTTCCCCCGCTAGGGGGCAATGATTATTCGCTCCCTCTCGACCGCCGTGTTTCTGTCACCTCCTGCTAGATGGCACCACATTTATTTCCTGTAAGTCTGAAGCGTCTGCCATACTGTCATCCGCAGCTTGTTTCCTCAATGCGGAGATACTTCTTTCCCCATGATGTTCGAGTCATTGCGCCATATTGAGCAGCCACTGCACTGCTACACACCTAACTGGCAGTAAATGACAACATTGTGGTCGACAGGGAGCGGGTAGTCAGCGCCTCTAGCGGGGTAAATAAATTACAAAGCAGTATGCGGATATATTGGTACAGCAGCGCCCCTGGTGGTGTCGCTGGAATCGCCATGATGCCCTGTTACGTCTTCCAAGGTGACGGAACATCCTGCACCTGGTGACCGCTGCCATTGCGCCAGAACCTGCCAAATTAGTTTGCTACGGCAGGTGGACAAGGTGGAAGGCTTCCTGTGGAATGCATTACATAATGTAAACTTTACACAATTTCAAGTACAACGCCGACCATTCACTTCATCAGTTAGCAATCTGCCTGACAATCCTGATGCTTATTTCGAAAGTGCCGATTGCAAAAGTACTCATAACAGTGAACAAGCAAGAACACATTTTAGAGATATAAATTATGTTTGATACATATTGTAAGATATTGCAATATCCTATTTAACAAATGTTCTTCCACTGAGGCTGTCTTGCGAAATTCTACTACAGTAGCTCTTCACTGGCACAAGAAAACCACGGCGATCGATTCCGTTATGACAGAGATGGCTTGCTCGTGTAATGCAATCGCAATTCTCCGCAACATGCGGGCCAGTGGTCCATTGACCGCCAGAGATGAGTAAGTTTTCTAGTCCAGTCACATGACTGTGTTACTGGCGGGGCACTTAACTAAATATCTTCACAGTGGCAAAAGAAAAATGCCGTGAAACACACTGCCTTCCAACCTTAGGGGCGCGAGCGTCATCTTCTCTTGATGATGTTCAACTAATACAAATGGCCCGGGAACCGGAGAAGACGTGCTCGATACGACCGTGTATCCGTCACGCCGCCACTCTAAGAGATTACACTTCGATCCAGATTACAAGTCGCTGAGTGCGACGTGAAATACGGCGCTGCAAACATAACACGGCGTCTTCTTCCCCCCTGCTGCGGTGCTAGTACAGCGGCAAGCGATAGAAGTAAGGTTGGTATGGTCTGCTCAGGGTAAAGGAAGCACTTTTATATACAATCTTTGAAAAAAAAGCACTGGCCTTGAACTGATCAGATGTTACCATGCACGTCGCCATTCAGTCTCCCCGTGTTAAGTTCGCAGCGAAATAATTAAAATAGTTCTGATCATTGAAGTTGTACTGCAAGTGCAATGTTAAATGTATGATAACTGACACTGTAAAAAATTGAGGTGAAATTTCCTTATATATATGGGAAACAAATTGCATTTACCTCTTAAATGTTGATTAAATTTTCATAACAAGTAAAGTACTATTTCCTAATTGTACGTAAAAGAACCTTACAAAAGTGTAGTAAAATCCCATAGAAGTAAGGGAATATTAACAGTATTGTAAAATCAAATAATATTTTAGAAAACTCGCAAGTATAAGTACTGTTTACTCTTTTATTGCATATAGCGCCAGAAGAATAGTAACAGGAACCACAATCCTAAAATGCTCTACAGTTGCCGGTGGATAGGCGCGAACTAAGGTTCTCTATCTTGGGAGGCCTATGCACTCTACATTGCACAAATACGGCAATATAGCTAATTTAGTGATTATAAGCGTAATAATGGAATGCATAACGAAGAATAAAAAAGCATTGATTTAAGTTACTTGCAAAACTTTTAATTGAAATAAATATATCAGTTTTTCCAAAAAAAATTCCTTTTTATTATCTTGAAAATTCCCGCCATTATAAGAGCAACTTGACGAATTAATTATTCCTAGAACTGGTTATAATAATTATTTTGTGTAGCAGATTGCTCATTTAATTTTGTGCGGTAAAAAGTAAAGTTTGTGTATAATTTCATGAATGTCTTTAGTAGTGCTTTGAATTCAATGCCTTTCCAAGTCTCTTAATAATTCCCCTGACATAACAACTACACGGGTAAAGATACAAGTGTATATTGATATTTGAACACGGGAACAAAAAGTTATCAGTTTTCCACAATATCTTACGAATTTCCTTATTTATTTTTTTCATTAACTTTTCATTTGTAACTATTTGATAATCGTCTATTAAAGATTTTCTACATTAAAATTAATATATATGAAATAGCATGTTAGTAACACAGTTATGTTCCCAAATTTTTCATATTTTCACCTGACTGACGCACGAATACAGTGATAAATCAGGGGGCTATGTAGATTTTATATCTGCTGAAATGATAAAATATGAAGAGAATGGAAGATCTTTAGCAGGTTTTAAAGAGTATTTAATTAACCGGAAATTTAAGTTATTTGTTTTTCAAGTATATAACATAAATCCCTTAGAGATTGAGTTCACGATTTTCTCTTATTGCTCACGATTGTGCGTATTTTCGTGATAAATATAAACCTTAATGGCGCACTGCAACAATCAAGGGACAAGGGAAATTATTAGGAAACATCACGTAATACATAAGTAAGCAGATTACTGTTTTATAATAGTTTGTTAAATAAAGGTAACTGAAAAAAGTATTTGTGATATTTTAATGTCCACTTACCCTGAGCCTCTAAAAGATACACGTTTTAAGCGCGGAAGAATGTCATAGTCAAATAGTAAAGTTGGGTGTGGTGCTTTTCACTCACCCACAGCTACCACAACTTCCCTCGTAACCTCCATTACGATCCTGCACATTTTACAAGGACGAGGAAGGAATGGCAAGCAGTAATTCCACATAAAAATCAACACAAATATTTGGGTAAATTTGACGACTGAACATTTGCCTTCCAGAGTGGAGCGGAAGTGATCACACATGAGCAACAAACATTTTGGTTTTGTTTTGAACATGTATTTGTTGCGTTACTATTAATAAAAAATACAAAACTTAACGTGACATTCATAAATCTTTGACGATACGAACAACAAACACTATATATGTTACAACTTTACATTCCCTGGCAAGGCCATACTCGTTGGCTGGAAAACATGACGAGTGCCAATATTAACTCTGCGTATTGAAACATGTAACATGCTAACAAATGTGACATGTCACATGGTGCCTGTATATTCTGGAAATCTTGGGAAGATACAAACATTATAAGGAAGAGGAAAGGAGGAGGGGGTGGGGGAGCGAGAATATGCCTTACAGTAAAACAGAAAATTTGTAAAATGAGAAATCTTTGCATTGAACTAAAATTTATTAATTTGGTAAAATGTGTGTGCACGCAACATATCTGCTTTTCATTTGTTTGTCACAGAATCAAAATTAAACTGCACTCAAAAGTGCACACCCATATGAAGAAAATAAGGCTATCTTCACTTTTTCTACAAGAGTTTGAAGAACGCCTGCCTTCGCGACAAACGATTTTATATTAAAAAATAGAATATTTTCAAAATGTAATGAAATCCGATATCATCTTGTGCGTGTTTTCCGTAAGTCCTACAATATGCAATGAGGAACGCTCACACTTTGATCTGATTCAGTTTCTAACCACTTTCTCCAGCTGAGCCAGGAGCCGCGGTGGCTAAGCGGTTAGCCTGCTCGCCTCCCACCAAGGCGAACAGAGTTCGATCGCTGGCTGGTTCACTCCGGAATTTTCGCAAGAGAGAATCGTCCCGGACGATGCCGCTGGCCGGCGAGTTTTATCGGGGATCTCCCGATTCCCCCGCCTCTTCACTCTGGCGCTGCTCCATCCTCATCTCACTTCACCCTCATCGGCTCTCAAGACCTCGATGACGTTAAGAGCCACCCAAATCTCTCCACTCACTCACTTCAATTCAGCTGGTATTTCCGACACAATCTCAATTACCTCTGTATCTCGAAACTATTTTTATTTTTAAGATTGTTGCAAAATTATGATTGTGTACACAGTTGCTTATCTATTAAGTAACAATAAAGCAGTCGTATATGTGTTTAATAATTTTGGCAACAATTTTTTTTTATTGGATTGTGTGAAAAAACTGGTTGCGAATTACCCCCATTGTTAGCAAGAACTGATACATTTCTGAAGGTATAGTATTAGTTGTGATTCCGTGGATCATGCCATAGCCGATATGTCACAAGTTGAACAGAAAGAGAGAGCGGAGATATGTTCGCAAATGTTGCAGTACTGGTAAAACGAAACAAACTTTGTAGGAATCCTCTCGAAAAAAGTACACAGCAAAATGTGTTTGCAAATGGAACTGGTGTACGTGTTCGTTTTAGACATAATATTTTCCTCATACAATAATAGCAATCTTTATAACAAGGGTAGAAAGTGTATGCTGATTGCAAGGATTATCTTAATAGCAGGCGATTGAAACCAGTTGCCAATTCAGTTAACTTTTATTAGTCCTTGCGCTTGCTGTAGTCTTCATGGATAACCTGTGTTAAACCGAATGACTGTTTTATACAGTATATGGTTTAGAAGAAAGCGTGTAGTTATTGCAGCATCAAAAAAAAATTGCCGAAAGGCAGACGCCGAATATGATTATAGACTCATAATGTACGTAAGAATTGAAATATTTAATAATTATATAATTAAGAGGATACAGAATTTATTGAAATTTCGACAGAATATTTATGTTGCTCACAGAAATTTCAAATGTTTGCCTGTAATATCAAGAAAAAAAAAATATTTTTTTTGGTAGTATGATTTAAAATTATATTGTAAACCACAAGCGTGCTTATTTTACAGTCTATTTAATGTGCATGAATGGGTCAGTTGTAAAAAAAAAATGTTTGGGCAAACTACAATAACAAACCTGAGGTATGGGCGGAAGTTGTCGCTGAATCACGCCTCAGTTATCTCAGAGCTGACATCACATGCACTCACAATGCTGGATCCTTCAGCAAAGACGCCAAGATGTAACTTTCAAGCAAGCAATGAACGAGGTGTAAATGAAGGACCTCAGTTAATTTTACAGATTTAATTAATAGTTTATGCACAAAAAGCATAAAATAAAATGATGTTTTTTTTGTTCCTATCATACAAGTGAGCAGTGGTTATCAATAACTTTTTGCAGTATCATTAATACAAATTAAGCATTACCTTAATTTTTAGCAATCTCATGAAGAAAAGTGTTCAAGAATGGTTTGGGCAGCATATTGAGTTATGCAGGCACTTAGAATTGAGTCAGATAAATAACGACACAAATTCAGCTAACATAAGACTACATAAACCGATCTAAATTAACACCAACAAATCTGTTAAGCTGGAGTCGGTGTTCCTATAAAATCCTTTGCCAAGTAATTTAAGTTAAAAAAATTTTGTACAGCAAAAGAGAAGCGGTAATATAATCGTTTAATGTAAGAACACTTAAAAAATAATATAACCATATTTTTTGTTCCTATGTACAATGCTCATTCCATTTTTGAGAGATTAAACTAATGACAATATTTTAAAACCTGTGACTTTTAGAAAACTGCTTATGTGTTTTTGAAAGATTTATTTTGGCATGGGTTTTTCTGAAAAATTTTATTATGTGTGTTTTCGTGGACACAGCAGTTATGAGATAATTATCGAAACAAAATTACTTTTGATGAAAACGAAGTCATTTAACTAAATTAAGTAAGGATGTTATTACGTATTCAGGCTGTCGCCACAATGCCCATGCTGGTTTTGGACAACAAGTATTACAAAGCTAGGGTTTAGAGAAGGGAATCAGCATTACAAGGCAGAAGACCCAGTGTAACGACATAACAGTAATTGACAACGTACAAATTATAGGTCTCCTTTATAGTCCATAATTACGTATCCTACAAGTGTCACTGAGCCGGCTTTGGGAAATTAAAAATCCTTTGATTTAATGAGGTGCAATATTAAGCAATTTTTCACGTTTTGTTTATTTCCGAACGAACGGTGGCCGTGTTGCATTTCGTAAATGTTGATTCTTTATTATCATGGTCGCCGTAATATATTTGGGTGCCAATGCTTTGTAATACCAGCTGGACGGCCGCCATCGTAAATTTCCTCGTTATTATTTCTTAAGTAATTATATTTGAGTGATATAAAACTTTTTAGTCCTTGTAATCGATCTTAAAATTCTGAGAATTAACAAAAATACCCAGCATATAGTGATGTTAATGATGTAATCTGAATTTGTGTTACATTTTGCCATTCATGTTTTTATGTGAGCCCTGCTGAGAAATTTTTGATATAGTATACATTTCTACTAACAAACCGGTATTTAATGAACCACGTGTTTGTGAATTAGAGTTCTATACCAAATCAAAGGAAAATGTGCCTCGCTTGTATAAATTATTTTATGTACATGCTTATAGATTTTAAATATAATGGGAGCCGCTTTGGCTGAGCGGTTAGCCCGCTCGCCTCCCGTCAAGGCGAACCGGGTTCAGAACCCAGCCGGGCCACTCCCAGGAATTTTGCATGTGGGAATCGTGCCGGACGATGCCGATAATCGGCGGCTTTTCTCAGGAATCTCCCACCCTTTAATTCCGGCGCTGCTCCATACTCACTTTAATCACCCTCGTCGGTTCTCAAGACCTCGCTGTTAAGAGCCGCCCAAATCTCTTCACTTACTCCAAAACATAGTAAAGTGTGACGCTTTTCAGTGTCTTCTTCCACGACAAGAGGTATAATTTTTGTTATTGCTTGACTATAAGTACACAAGACGAGCACAAGCTTCATATAAGGCTCTATTATTTTACTAGATACAAGGTACCTTAATTATATCGCAGACGGATTCATGCTCTCTCATTTCTTTGATCGACAAAAATCATGACCTGCAAGTTGAGCATTCCTGATAATAAGTTGATAAGTGGATATGCAGCCAGGAAATTCTAGTAAACTTAAATACATTATTAACTGTTGTAGGCGGCTCGCATTCGCTATCTTAGAATTTTCCTCAATAATTCCCGTTTTTCCCTCAAAAAAGCACCGAGCCACCCATTTGCAAGAACGAACGCCCGAAAGGCTATTTTCGAGACATTTGAAAGATTCGGTCCAAAAAATCAAGAGCACAAGCCACTCTTTTCATTTGGTGTTCCTCAGTAAGCCGCCTGGGAACCCAACGTGCGCACAATTTGTGAAATTGCAAATTTTCAGCGACAATTTTGTGCAAAGTTGTTCTACCAACATTCGGAAATTCCAATGCTAAAGTTGAAATTGTGAATCGCCGGTCCTCGCGAATCTTTTCTTCCACAGCTTTGACCAAATCTTCTGTGATCACTGATGGTCGGCCTGATCGCGGTTCATCATGGACAATTTCCCGTCCGTCCTTGAAATCTCTCACCCACTTACGCACTTTGCTGTCGCTCATCGCGTTGGGGCCATACACTTGACTTATCTGTCGATGAACTTCCGCTGCTGAAAACGTTCCTTTCTGTTAAAAGCCGAATCACTGACCATATTTCACAGTCAGTGGGCTGATCAATTGTTTTAAACATTTTGAACTGACACTGTAAACAGCACACTGCAAAAATACCAATTAAAATGGCGTCGTTTGAATAGCAAGGCATGCCGGGAGTCGGTGCGCATGCGCGTTACAATCTTCGCACGACATTTGATTAGCTACGGCGATTCGGACCTTACTTTCCGAATAACCCTCGTATATGCAGGAGTGTATGTCATAAAATGTACAAAACAGTTGTCCATATAACTTCGTGAAACAAGAGCGTCGTACGTGCGTTTGTCCAATGAGCATGAAAAGAGCACACAGATCCGAGAACAGAAAACGCAACGAAGGTTCTAACGAAATAATTCCAGACACCGACATTATGGTTCCGGATTTCCGTATGTAGGAATCGTGCCGGACGATCCCTGGTCATCGGGTTTTCTCGAGGATTTCCCGTTTCCTCCGCGCTTCCATTCCGTCGCTGCTCCATAGCCACCTAATTTCACCCTCGTTGGCTCTCAAGACTTCAGTGTTAAGATACTGACATTTCAGCTAGGAGTGACGTAAAGAGAGAAGTATGGTTTTTTTATATATATTTTTGTGTTGTATTTATAGTCCTGTTTTTTCTAGTGATACAATCATAGATCTTATGATAAACGGTAATGCAAAAAGGAGCTATTGTTTGTTGTTCTTGTAATTTTTAAAATTTAAAACTGCGAGTTCTTATGGCGCAGGCTACATAAAGTCACTTCATAATCTCATTTCCTTTCTGTATATTCTCAGCAAACAGGTGGATCGGTTTTTAAAGAGAAAATGGTAAGAAAATTAATCCCAGAAGGAAGGAAGGAGCTAAGAAGATTGGGTTATTTTTAATTCATCACTGCGACACGGTAACGCTTACCCTATACACTCTAATCTCGTTGGCTTTCTTTATTCATTTTTCGCCACAGAGTCGGAAGAAAGGCGAGGCGTCAGCTATTTCCGTCTCACAACAAACAAGGCAATTCAAATTTTTTGTTTATAAAGCTAAATTTGTCCTTTTATTTTGCCTATGTATTCAGTTTTATGTAATTTTTTTCCCGTTTAAGAGCAGATTTGAAAAGTCTTTGAGTCACTTTTTTATTTCTGTTTCCATATAACAATTACTCACTTTGTGTTGTTTTATCGGTAGTTTTTTCGTCGTTATTTGAAAATTCGAGTGTTTGATTTGTATTATTATTATTGTTCGAAATAATTTACCTTCCTTTGTGTCTGTTATACTTTTCTAAGATATAGTTTAGTGTATAGAAACAATTTATAGCGTATATTATAAACTTTTAGTTCAATTGAATTACCGTATTTTTGTTGATCGATTTCAAAACAACTGTAAATGTCCTGTTGCATGCTGTATTTCTGAAACAAACATGAAATTCTGCAATAAGGCCGTAGCACGTGAAAATCGTGAAACAGATGACGTGGCGTTAAAGAAGTCAGCTCCTGGAAAACACGGGACTTACGATGGGTCAAGAGGAGCTCAGAAAAGGCTCAACAATTCTTTATTTTCTTTTTCTCTTGCGAGCGGGGCAGGGTGGAAATTTAAGAAAATATTTGGAGATTCCTGAAGCATTATTGTGCTAAGAATAACTAAAGAGGATGTGCCTTATTACAGTTGGCTCCGATAAACGTCTACACTTCGTGCTCATTAACAATGGCCTTATCCTAATTGACCAGCTAAAGGATGTTACCTGGTTTCGTGCCTTGGCGAGGCCGCGGTGGTGTAGTAGTTGGATTACTCGCCTCCCACCAATGGAAACCGGGTTCGATTCCCGGCGGGGTAACCCCCGGATTTTCGTATGTGGGTATCATGCCAGACTATGCCGCTGGTCGGCGGGTATTCTCAGGGACATCCTGTTTCCCCCCGTCCTTTCATTCTGGTGCTGCAGCATACTCACCTCAATCACCTTCATCGGCTCTCAAGACCTCGCTGTTAAGAGCCGCCCAAATCTCTCTACTCACCCACATTATTTTATCTATAAATTACTTTATTTCATATATGATTAGTATGATTAAAGGCACGAAGAAATTAGGTGTGTTGGTAATTCCTAGTAAAGAAATAGTTCTCATGCGAAATGTTGTTACACTGAGTGGTCTCGAACGCGGCGCGCTATCCCTGTCGTGTGATTTTCTATACTCGGTTAAGCTTTGTTTGCGCGAGGCGGAGGAATATCTCGGAAGCAGAACTTGTGCAGGGCTTCAGAAAAGTTGGAAGTAACCGTGAACGTTCTATACCAGACGGTGGTTGGCGAACGATGTTCCGACACATTGCTCGCTAGCGACGCCATTTTCCTGGCGAGTGTAGTTGGTGCCCGCGGAACATGCAGCTATTGCACCTCTGTAATCTTAACTACTCTGCGCTACAAATAACACTCTTACATTAAAACTTGCATGATTCACTCCATGTCCTCGTATAATAGAGGGACTGAATAAATTTTGCCGGGAAGAATTAATTATTCCTACCTACATATGAAGAGGGTTTCTAGCTATTTGGTTGAACCAATGCACATATCTTTCTTTTTAAGGTTTAAAATTTATCAGTGTAAGTTATCTTACATAACACTACCTGTATGCTAAATTTGGTTGCAAGTGCGGAAATAATTCTTGAGATACAAAAACTTTGCTTCATGTTTTAAGGCGGTGCTTCTCAAAATAGTCTATAAAATTGAGGTCATATTATTTATGGCTATAACTAGGGCCAGTGACTTTAAGCGAAAAAATTGGGAGCACACAGTAGCCTTCAACATTACAAACACACCTCAGCTGTTGTTATACCTCCATTGGCTGCTGGTGCCGTGTCCGTCTTTGACCCAGCCACTCAGGACTAAGTAACTCCGACACTGAACCTTCGTGATTCGTGCGCAAACGGTTAACATGGGCCAGAAAATTTTTTATCCAATCAAAGAAGCTGGACGACCCTACAGTGCTTTGGGCTGTATCTTGTCTCGAAATATTTTCGCGAAATATCACTGGCCCTAGCTATAACTCTATCATTCAACAAAAGTGAGTATTATGAAACTATGTTGGTATGTGTAACGCCTTCAAGAGAAGTTAGTTCGTGAGCATGCACAGCCCTAGTCTCACTTTGGCACGGAACATAAGACGTCCGCGCGATGACACTAGTGTGAGTAGTGGTGTAAGTGTATCGCGGCTGGCGTGACGTGGGAAATGAGAAGCCGGCGGTGTGGCGTGGTGACTGAGAGCGGCCTCACGTGGTCGACACCGGAGATGAAACATCCTGCCCGTCGCCACCGCGTTCCAGACCAGACCAGTCCTGTGCAAGCACATCACCTGGCTGTCATCAAGGTCGTGGGCGTTAGACGCCGCAACCAAATGTTACGTTCCTATATTGTTGACTATGGAAGGGCTGTGGTAACAAAACTGAAGCTACAAGTATGAAATAAAATAAACAGGAATTTAATTCAGTCATGCCAAACTACATTTACGATACAAGCTCTTGGCGAGAGAGCTCCAAGTAATGTTGAGCCACTCAAACACTATATACCAGTGTTTCTTAACCTGGGGTCCGCGAGTAAATGTATAATCGTTATGCAACTATATGAAATAAACCTTTTAATATATTAAATAATGAATTTAATGTATTAATAATAAAAAAAAATAAAGGAACATCAATAGTACTTATCTCGGGGTCCGAAGTCTCATCTCTGGACCATTTAAAAATAATAAATAAATGCCACCAAAGGTCTCGTAATCGCCACGCTTACTTAACACGACGAACGTGCTGTTTTCTTATTAAGGGGTTACTTGAAAACTGTGCTTGATTTCCTAGGGGTCCGTGGCTGACGAAGTTTAGGAAACGCTGCTATGTAAGACTATTACGTATTTGTCCATGCTGTGGGCTGAATGTTACGACGGGAAGTAACGGGCGGCGGCACACCAATTTGAAGCTGCGTCTTTATGCTGTTCTCGGCGTTGGTTCGCAGACAGACTCCTTTCAAGGATTTCCCCCCAAGTGCTTCATTATGTCATCGTGGCGAAACTGTCCTGAATACTGTTCCGCCGAGACGGGTGATTTGCTGGCGCTGTGGTTACTGTCTTCTACAAACTATATTTGTTGCAATGCGATTTTGATTCTTCCGCTCGCCTGGACATCAACGCGTGCTGCAGTTGCTTGACTTGTCTGCCTTCACCGGATTCATAACACATCTAACAAGCCGTGCCAGAAAAATTGAGCAGCTTCGAGTTATTGTTTCCTATACCCCACGTCAGACACGGGGACGCGAACTTTGACAAAACCGCCGGCCGCAAAAATTGGATGAAATGTAACGTTGCCATTGCTCAAAGTAGCGATGCAGCGATCTTAAAGGAATGAAATGTTCTAATGGAAGATAGTGAAATTTGGTATTTTAATTTTCAGTGTTTTAATGTCGATGACTGTATCTCAGCGCATAGCATGCAACTCTGCCACTCAGTGGCGTATAGTGCAGTGTTGCAAGGTGAGCTGGAGCTTGCCCAATGCTGTAAACACTCGCCGTACGCAGCACGAATCAGTAACCCAGAGAGGGGACGGCAGAAACTACACACATTGCGGCCACTCACGAGAGAGCAGTGAGGCACCCATTACACACGCGCTGTGACGTCAACTGCACTGCTACGTTTAATAGGCCGATGTGTAAACTAGCAGACGATTAGGTACAGCACAGAGCAAAACACAGCTTACCTCGCAACAGTTCACCACACGCCGCTGCTACCACTCCTCCACGCCTTTACAAGAAGCTAACTCTTAAGTCATATTACAGATGAGACAAGATAAAAGCGACGAAATGTCACGACAGTCCGTTTGATGTGTGATTGGCTGCGCTTGGCTCTGGGAGCGAGCATGGCGTTTGACTAGCTACTGGCTAGCAAGTTGGGAGCCAGGCGCTGATTGGTGGTGTTCCGGTAAGTTGCTGGCATGGGACGCCATTTTGCTGGCAAGTGTGGCTGGAGTTCACTGCTGTTTCAACATATGTATTCCCAGTTGCTCCATGGGCGTGTTATGAAACAGTGCCGGCGGTAACAAGTGACATATAAGACAAAAACAGACATTTTTTTTAAACGAAAAATTGGCGGGTCAATCGCGCTGGAATTTTTCAGCACTTCCCAACACAAAATCATCCTAATCACACGAGATAAAGTTTTACTGCTAACGACTATATTACTGTAGTAATGAATAATATCTTTGGGCATTTTAATTGTGGGTGGTTAGTTTCATTAATGGTCTGTGAACATATTTCATTACTATATGTATTAAAAATATATATAAAATATTTAAAACATTAAAACCTACCGGTGTGATATTACGTCGCCTGAATTTAACAGAGTTATGTGTCGTCGGCTGTATAATGACGACATTTGTATTCTTTGAAAACACGGACGATGGATTATTACATGTCCAGAAAATTTCATAAAGTTCTTTGCTACATAGAATTACGTCAACCACACTCAATTTGTGAATTACTCATGTGATCAGAATGAGTGAAAGATATTCTACGCCGGAAAGAGCATTTCGTTGCAACAATTCTAACTTGGCCTAACGATGGTGGAGAGCCGGCCAGCGATGTAACCGTGTCTGGTGGTGTGTGAACCAACAACACGGTTGCAAATGGAAATACGTAGATCCACAGAACTAATGGTCGTGTTGCCGTGAATTCGGGCGACTCACTTCTACCGTCTCTTGACTATTATTGAAACTGTACCACACTCAAACTGCTTCCTCTGCACGTAATAGTTGTACGAATGTCGATCGCGGAATTTGTGTACCCCTGTAACAAAGTTCTAAGCGTACGATTATGTAAAACCAAGTGCCTGTTTTTGTACACAGCAACTCATAACAAGACACAATCGGCAAAGTGACTTTATGTAATTTTGGAAACTGTTCTCTACACAGATCAGTTCGGAATATATGCCTCTCTGAATGAGCCAGTGCATATCGTGTTAAAAGTATATCACTTGTAGCCATTTTATCAAGTAGGTATGAAGACGTTGAACGAGATGGTTTGAAGTAAGCTCAAACCAGTTAGCTTTTGGACTTTGGAGAGATTAAATTAAATGCACAGTTATTTGTTTGGAAATTCTGACGTCGCCTCTTTTCATGATAATTTCAGCAAGCTTTATTTTAAGTCATTGATACCGGTACTTAAGAAACTACCGGCTACTAATGTGCTGTGAAAAAAATAAGGTGATAGAAATTAACATTTAGAGATGAACCAGATCAGCTTCACAAATATAGTATATTTCACTTCCTGGATGATCGAATGAATTTTAGTCTATTAATAACTCCATAGGTAGAGACCTGAAAAATTCGCGGTTTCATTTCGGGACAAGCTAGAATTCAAAACCTCGTACGTTTGAACTGCTTATGCCATTGGCCCACCCGTTTGTTTACACCTCCTGGACAACTCTGAGCCATTAAGAAACACACAATAAAATGCAGACCGAATCACCGTCTTCCGCTAATACAACAAACAACCAATGAAGAGTGATATTTGCATTATTTTACACACGACAATGTAGTATAGCCTACATGCCATTGAATTCGCGAATTCTTCAGGTCTCCATCCATAGGGGATCCTCTGAGTCAGTATTGAGCCAGCAAAGAAGCAATAATGAAGGCCCCTGCTACCTGGAACACAGTTAAACTGGTTAATCTATAAAGAGAACCAGCCATTGAAAAACACCTCAGGCTCGGGAACGAAGAGAAAAGTTGTATAACTCGAAGTTTACATTTCACTAGTAGATTAATTATTTATATTTCACTAACATATTTATTGGTATATTTTTAATGTTCTTTCTATTTCAGTTTTACTTATTTTACTAAAGACTGGAAAATGTCGCAGCTTCAATGACGTGCAGGTTGGGTTTTACGGCGATAAGCATGCTATCAGCTATTTGTAGAGCCACTGGAAAATCGCTAACAATGCTGTGCCAACGTGTCTTCGATGACATTTGCGGAATAAGAGACTCTTTCACGTCTCTATGCTAAGGTAACTATGGCTGTAGTAACCAAACAATCTGGTGTAATCAGAACGCATCCTTCATTGATCTAACTTCGCGAGGAAAAAAATACTGGATTTACGCTTTGGGAGATGTTATGAAATTATGCGCTATCACGTGGGGATATTCTATATTTATAAATGGATTACGTATTCGTGAACGGTATTTCATTCCCATACTATTTATGGTTTTTGACGTTGCAAATATAGAATTGCTTGACAAGTGCTGTACCTAACCCGTTCTGTCCCGTGTCCATGATCCGGGACATGTGGCACTTGAATGATATTTATGACCATTGCTGTACACAACGATGAACAATTGGCCTGTGTTTTGAACGTCTTCCCTGGGATGAATCTGATTTGTTGAAGTTTCTGCAGTTCTCATTTGTGGATAGTTAATGCTGACATTAGCTGACACGCAGCAGGTTGTTCACTGGACGCTAGACACACGCACTGCACACATACCATTTTTTGAACGATTGCAACACTTCAGCTCGTAAATTAATTCGAGACTGAAAAGATTGAGATAGCAAAGATATTGTTTAGTTATCGCAACCATCAAGCTCTTGGCATTCTTATGCGCTATCAGTGGTGTTAGCTAGACATTTCCTATTGCTGTAGCACGGTATACACACAGGGAACATCATAGGACAATGAGCCTAGCGGTGTACAGCACAGTCCGAATATTACCTTCCCGAGCAACATGAAAACAATTATCTACAATAGGTAGAGACCTGAAAAATTCGCGTTTTCATTTCGAGACAAGCTAGAATTCAAAACCCCGTACGTTTGTATTGATAATGCTATTGGTCTACCCGTTAAATTACACCTCCTAGACAACTTTGAGCCTATATCAAATACACAGTAAAATGCAGACCGAATCACCGTCTTCCGCTAATACAACAAGCAACCAATGAAGAGTGATATCTGCATGATTTTACATACGAAAATAGAGTATAGCCTACAGGTCATTGAACTCGCGAATTTTTCAGGTCTCTAACAAAAGGCATGAAGCGCTGAACTATTTTCGGATAACAAACATTCGGCATTGGAGAACCAGAATTCCTGATGGGCCATTAAAATGGGTAAACATTTTCACACAAACACACACACACACACAGATGTCAGCCAATAAGGGAAGGAAGCTCGAGGCATGTAAACAGCTCACTGGAAGCCAGCAAACAGTCAACTGAACTGCAATAAATCACCGTCTCTAAGTGTGCGCCATTTGTTCCGCGCGCCGCTCCGGGCCATTCATCTTCGCGGGAGGATATTATGCAGCGACTATTAAAATTCCCGGCCGCCATTCGCCGGACAACAACATCTGTTTTTGCAGGCGGAGTAATTATGAAGACAAGTGCGCGCCCTCGCGCCATCTTTGCCGCGCACCCCCCACTTCCCAGGCCGGTCGCAGCCCACTCCACCTACCCCCCACCCATGGGCTCGGATTAATTAAAACGCCACAAAAGAGGAGCAGAGCGGTGGCGGGAGTAATTGTCCGTCGGCGACACAGACTCCGCGCCTCGCTTCGTTTCTTACTCGGACCACGGACGCCGGCCTGCGAGTCTTGTCTTCCGCGGCTCCAGTCTTTTGTCCGCGGTTCTGTTCTCATTCCCACCCCCCCGTCCTCTCCACTTTACTTCCCTATCCTTCACGAGTTCCATTTCCGGGCGCGCCTTCGCAGACTTCATTTCCGCGCCTTCTATTTCTGTTTTAGCTTCTCCTTCTTCTTCCACCTCTTCATCCGGGGCCAACCTCCTCCCCAGGACAGGAACCGCGTGGGTGCAGTTTCTGCGACCCATTCGCACCCCGTTTCCAGCCAGCCGTTTCTTGCCAGAGCTGGAGATCTGCGGGCAGCAAGGACCGTGTTTCACTGCAGCTTGCAGACTTCTACGATGTCTCAGCTGCGGGCAACGACGAGGATTTATTTAATATATTGCAGTTTGTACTCGTGAAATGACATTCGTGACAAGACAGAACGAGGTAGGATAAAAACCTCCATTACTACAGCAAATCAGGACATTTGGTGATCTGTATTCTCACTTACTACCGTCCTAGTGGTTCAAACAAAACAAGACCCACTCACTTTACAAAGTTCACTATTGGCTGGCTGTCACCCAATGGAATTGTGAATTCATAACCTACCAATTATATGCTGATTAATATTTAACAGGATGTACAATTAATCACGCAAATGTGAGTAATGATAAATGAACTGCGTCGATATTCATTAAAAAAATATTTTTTTTTTTACGTGCTGTAGTTTCTTTATAACAAACCAAGACTCTCGAAATACGGCAATGAAAATATATACGAGAAAGTTTTGTGTTCAGAGGCAGAAAAAATCTGTACGGGCTGAGTCCGAGCTGCACTGTGGGCCTATTGTTCAACGTATTATCACATTCAGACGCAGTATGTATGACTACTGCAGGTACACATAACTACTTACAGTGTACATAAGAACTGACTGTGTGCGTAATGCACGGGAATATTTCGTTTGACCGGTGGAAAACACTGCAAGGCTTAATTACTAATCACACTTAATGTGGAGTAATAGAATCGTATCCCGAGCTACTGTTCTCGGTTATAATTTTGTTCATGCTATTAGAGCCGATCACAAGCTACAGGTTGTTCACGACAAAGTGAGCACTTCTGAGGCCTTAGTTACTTTATCCTTTCAAACTCTACTTGTTCTTTATACCAACTTTTTCAGTAAATATTGCTACGTAACTAATAAACATAGTCTACATATTCCACCGCACTCGGAAATTTACTTCTTGGGCAGAAATAGTCAATATATATATAGACTATTTTTACAAATGTAAGGGATTGCAAATGTGTTAACTTTACCGTGAATAGCATATATACATATATATGTATACATACACAGTCAAATCACATTATTATGACGACCTGCTGGTATCTACAGTAACCGCCCTTCGCAGCACGGACAGCAGCTAGACGAGCTGGCAGTGACTCAGTCAGGTGCTGATAGTCTCCACGGTTATCTGGAGCCATGCTGTCTGCAGTGCGTCCCACAACTGTTGGAGGGTGCGTGCCGGAGGAGACAGATGGCGAACACGACGATCGAGGTAGCCCCACGGATGTTCAATTGGATTGAGATCGGGGCTGTTTGGAGGCCAGGGAAGAACTTTGAAGTCTTTAACGTGCTCTTCCAGCCACGTGCGGACACTTCTGGCAGTGTGGAAAGGCGCATTATCATGCTGGAAGATCCCATCCTCCCGAGGAAAGACAATCATAATGCACAGTTTGACGTGATCGCCAAGGATGGATTCATAACGAAATCGATGAAGAGTGCCTTTCACACGGATGATGAGACTTGGAGAATAGCACGAGAACATTCCCCAGACCATAACACTGCCTCCACCGCCTTGTGTTCGTCCAGGAATGGATGCTGGTTGTCGGTTCTGCAACGTTTCTCGCCGGACACGCTGACGTCCATCCGTTCTATGCAGCTGAGAACGTGACTCGTCGGAGAAGGCTACCCATCACCAATCAGCAGCGGTCTAGTCGCCACACTGTCGAGAAAGTTCCAGTCGTTTTCGTCGATGCACCTGCGTTAGAATTGTTTACGTCGCCCCTCCATGTACTCTGGAGCCTTATTCGCAGAAGGGTTCACTGAACTGTTCCAGCAGACACGTGACTGGATGCCCTCTGGTTCATTTGGACTGCAGCCTGTCGGTCGCATTGTATACCCGCTTCACCAGCTGACGTCACGGGCCACACGTCATGGGCTACGTGCTGCAAATGGCACTTATAACAGGTAGTCATAATAATCTGATCCGGCTGTGTGTATATATCATTATTTGTGACAATTAAACCAGTTGTTTGACGATTAAATAGAGCTCTCAACAAATAATGTATTTTTTGCAGCAGCCTAAACCATTAATTTACGTGGGTCTTTAATGTTTAATAAATACACATGTCTTAACATGATTTGCTCTACTGTACATTTCTTCAGCCTAATTTCTTACATCCAAGCTGATCATATTATGAAAACCCAGGATGAGGACATTCCCAATGACAGCAACTAATTCGTTCTTCAGACTTATAAAAAAAAAAAAAAAAAAGAATAAAAACCTTTAATATTGCGATACTATAGACACAAGATATTGTCTTATTGATCAATTTAATAAAATTAACTGTAACAGCCTTTAAAAAAATGTCCTGGAAAAACAATTGAGTGTGAAACGAATATGATTTACAACATGAAACGAGGAACGTATTACTAAAAAAAAAAAGAATTGTTGTATACACCTCGATATTTAAGAGCCCATGTGTTGTGGTTTTTGTTAAATAGGTAGTAACTTTCTCTGAGACGATGAAAAAAAGTATTCTGCACACTACTAAATAACTAAATTATGTTTTCATTTCTTCGATATTAATGTAATTACTACAAAATTAATGAGAGTTAGAAAAATAATTTAATTCTTCATTTTGTTTGCATGCCACAAGTTTCACTTTGTCAGACTGCTTGTGTTCGTGGACGGCGGAGATATAGTACACAAAGAGCTTGGCGTTTCTGTTGCGCCATGATACCTGCTTTTTGACAATCCTGAGAAAGTCGCAGCCAACACTTATTTGGAGAGACCAATAGTTGGGGCCTCTCATCCACCAAGGTTTCCTGTGACATATTTGGAAGGACACCCCTTCACCTTCAGCAATCATTCGTGTCCAATACCCTATTG
The DNA here is from genome assembly GCA_002778355.1 of Clitarchus hookeri. Classification (NCBI taxonomy): domain Eukaryota; kingdom Metazoa; phylum Arthropoda; class Insecta; order Phasmatodea; family Phasmatidae; genus Clitarchus; species Clitarchus hookeri. The sequence continues at coordinate 377,000 of NQII01002214.1, forward strand.
GTTTCAATTTTCTCCGCCAGGGCATAAATCGTGAACTTATAATTCCATGCCTGCTTCCAGACTCTTCCCGGGGAATCTGTTCACATGCCTCCAGTCCGTATGTCAGACAAGGAAGACACGCTGCTCTAAAACATAAGGAAACCTTTTTCAATATTTGCCTGTCAATTAAACTTAAAACTGCGACAACGTGCAATTCAATTAAAATCCAACTTCCGGCCAAGAGGTACACGAGTATCCTACCGATACAGACGCCACAGTTGACTGCCCGGAGTCTCTCCGGAGTATTTCCGGAGTCTGCCCGGAGTCTCCCCGGAGTCTCCCCGGAGTCTCCCCGGAGGCCCCCTGGAGGCACTCCGGAGGCACCCCGGAGGCACCCCGGAGGCACCCTGGAGGCACCCTGGAGGCCACGAGGCAGAACAATAGTTGCCTGTCGATATCCGCACCACACCGGACTGACGGGCGACGCCCTGGCCTTACGAAGCAAAACAACGGCGGGATGTCGCATAACACTACATCTAAAATGGACTTGCACAGTGTCGCGCGAATTTTACAATCACATTTCTTTGCAGCATCTCCAATATGGAGCTTTGAGTTCACTGTTTGTCCAGACGCGAATGTCATCACATTTCACACAAAGCATAGCAGGCCTGTTAAAAATTTCGTTACAATATTTTAGGTATTGTTAAGATTACTAACGAAAATCTAGATTTGGCTTTGAGTGGAACATAATTTGTTTGAAATATTATGTCTAATACTGAAGAAATCAAAGGAAAAGTTAGTAGGAAGGTTTTCAAATCAATCAAACATGGATTATCGAAAAACGACATATTTTTTTTGTACTTATTTAGTTTGTTCCTTTGCCACTGTAACCCATGGTTATCTCTCACAATAATAAGGCGACAAACCAAAACTTTCTTTCATTTGGAAGGTAATAGTGGCAGTTTTTAAAACTACTGCGCACTCGTTCAGTAAGAAACTATGTGGTTATAATGGACGGTCTGTGTTTGGTAATTTAAATACCTATCAAATTATCACTCCTTTCAAAAATCATATATTTGACCCGGTCTTAGTGTCACTTGTAAAATTTCAGGTATGGAGTAAAGTAGTAAATTTGGATAATTTATAGTCAGCTTGGCAAAGTGAAGAAAACTCCCAAGCACGCAATGCTTGGTATGAATATTACTTTACCCTTGGAAAAATCCCATAGTCATACCTTAACGTATGATTGCTGGTTTTTATCGGACTCTTATTGTAGACTCTACAGAAATAGGTCAGTGATTTTGTTGAATGCGAAAGTTGTTGTTATATAGGTACTCAAATAATCACGTTGGAGTTACTATATTTGTTGTGTATAAAAGGACATTGGACCCAAAAATGACTTTAGCACTCCATTAGCCGACAGCCGGCCGATGGTGAACATTTTTGTGTCCGGTGTGGTGTGAAAGAGTGAGTAAGTGAGGGGTTTTGGGTGAGTATGGAGGCAGCAACAAAACGCAAGGGTGGCGTAAACCGGAGATCCCGGAGAAAACCCGCTGACCAGCGGCATCGTCCGGCAAGGTTCCCACATGCGAACACGCCGGGAATAGAACCCGGTTCGCCTAGGTGGGTCGCGACTTGTCTGACCAGTAGACCATCGCGGCCACTGCAGTGTGTTGTGGACAAACAGGACTGTGGAATTTGGGCACTCAGTTTTCATGCGAGCGCCTCGTAATAGTTACACACAAAATAACGCATTTTAAGAATTTTTTTTTTTAAACAACTACCAATGTCCGGAAAATTTTTCGTAATGCTGCAACTTAAATATTATATGGTTATAGGACATTGTAAATGGTACATAAATAACAATCGGCTATACTTACTAATCATAAAGTACTTTCTTGTTGGAACCCGGCGTTATCTTTATATAACATATCAATGTGTAATAAAATTTAATGTGATTTGTAAGCAAAGTCAGTAACATTAAAAAAAAAATACTTTTAAATTATTGTTTGTAGAAACGTAACGTTAGTTAGTGGTGTGCGGGAAGAGCGAGTGGCCGTATCTGAGAACACGAGCTGCCGGGGTTTAAGCTTAGCGATCCCGGCAGTCGGAGTTAGCAGGCGGCGGCAAGACTACAGACTCGTCGGAAGGAAGACCCACGGCAGTGGAATAACTCGGAGTGAGTTGTGGCGCACTAATGCCGCGGCGGGGCACTCCAGCCTCAGCAACTGGCAACTGCGAGCCGAGAGCCCGCTCGCACTGATGCTAATTTGCAGCACCGCAACGCCTCTACAACAACTTGGCTGATTCATCGTGCGGCTTCACCCCCCCCCNCGGTAAACTCCGCCCTCAACCACGCCGTCTTGCCCAACTTCGCAACGCACGCCGCCCGCTACAAATAGCTTCTTACGCCTCGACTGAGCACTCTTCAAAACTCTGATCATTCTCTCATTTCTCGTCTTCATAGAGATGAATACACTCTGCAAGGACTCGACGTAGAAGTAGAACGACTTACATTGGAGAAATTAACGCGACTGTACAACGAGTAGAACTCACTATAATCGAGTACAGACACTACCAACATCATCAGAAAAGTACTCTTTATGTTAAGTATGAAAGAAAACTGCATATATTTGTAGCACTGTTAAATATATTGCTGGAATGTACTTATCTAAATGTTATTTATATTAATAAAAATCAATTTTTCTATCTGACTGGTTAGGAAAGCAAATTTTTCAAAAGAACCTTCATCAAACTAGACCTGCTTAACAATAAGTCCTGTTGAATGTAATAAAGATTATTAATAATAATCAATAATTCTTTTATAATTAATTTTATGTACATTATATTGCTCTCGAAAAGTTTAATTTTTGCAAAAAAAATACATTCAAAACGTTATTAATAGTATTTTAAAAATTATTACTCAATTTTTATTACATCCATTTATAATTATTATCTATGATCACCCTACTTTACAAAAAATATCTTATAAGATGTGCTTTTTGAATAATCCATAACATGTATAAGGTTAAATTTTCATAAAAATTATGCTTTCACTGATCTATTTTAAAAACTTTTAAACAAGTAATTTCTATAAAAATAAGTTATAGTGTTAAAAAGTAAACGCATTATTCTTTGACATGTAACATAAATCGAACTTTTGTGACATTTTTGTATTGTTTGCAGAACTTTTACTTCTGAATGATTTACTGTCTGCCCTCACTCTGAAAAAACTTGCTTTGCCAAACAAAACACTGTTGCCGTAAATTCAGTCGGGTTAAGTATAAACCGCGTGCGAAAATTCGGGACTGGCCCCATCGGGAATCGAACCCGGTAAGCCTTGGTGAGAGGCGAGTAGTCTGACCACTACACTACCGCGGCACCAGAAACGTGAAGGAGAGACACATTTACACTGGCCATAATAAATGGAAAACGTTTTACTGGTATTAAAACAATTGTTAATTAAAAATAGTTGATAACAACGCCTAAAACGATATATTTAATATCGTCGATATTTCTTAGGAAAGATTTATTTCACAATTGTAAGGCATGATAGATACTTCGTTCATGCGTGATCCTTGAGAGACGGCAAGTAGGTTAAAAATCGCTGACTCTCGAACGATTTCCGGCATGACGCTGACCAGTGACGCCATTATACTGGCGCGTGAAGCTGGAGTTCGCGTGATAAGAGGCTGTCTTCACTTCTGTGCTCCTAACTACCCTGTGTCGCAGACAGGCCTTTCATAATAGTCAGCGCTTCACGCTTACACATGCAGAAGTGCCGTCACAACTTCGACAATAAAAGAAATCTTGTTTGGTTAATGTGCTGCCAAACACTAGACATGATTATAAATCCGAGAATTTCAAGTATTATTTCTATGGCAGGTTAGACAAGAGCTCTCTTTCCTTTGAGCCACGATCCAAACGACTCCAAGCAAGTGAAAAGAAACCTGGCTTGTTGCTAGACGATATCATGAAATCATAGATATGTAAATGTTGTTCCGACTGTAACAGAAAACGGACACACCGAGAGACATAGTTTCTTTTCCTTTTATTTTGTCTGTTTATAATTTTGAAGATTTTCGCTCCTTTTTGCAGTTGGTGGAATTTCTTGCACTTCATCGGGCAAAGTCATAATTACCATTTTTCCTTCCCTAAATGTTGTAAGTTAACAATGGTTTAATTTTCTTCAAACTCTATTCATACCACAGAAATCTGTGTCTTTAATTGATAGCAAATAAAATATTGAAGGGGTTGTGTGGGAAAACTGGCAGAGTGTGAACTTGTCTTAACACATAAAGTTATTTTCATTGTCTTGGACACGTTGTAAAATAATTATAATTACGGGCATTATTTTGTACAGGAAGTAATCGATGCCCAGCGCTTTTAGGTAAAGAAGATATTTGTGAGTGTGTGCATCTCCCTTTTAGGGATGATTCAAGACAATATCACCGAACACTCAGCACGTCCTTTGCCAGTGTATCGTACACTAAGGTTGAAGTGGAGTGGCTTTCAATGGAGATCTACGCCTTACTGTCCAACGTGCAGAGAGCATTAAGATGTAGTGCAGACAATACCGAGGTTGTCACAAAATAACGTTTTAAAAGTTGTGTATGAATGTAGAAGGTATATCATTTCTAACACCGAAAAATCTATTACTACACTTTACATACTTAAATATTTTAAATAGAAATTTAAGAGTTTTTTCACTTTAGTTGTTTCAGAATGTACGTTTTGCAAAAAAAACTTTTCAAGCAAGACAAACATGATAGGCCTTATAACTATAACAGTATCCAATAAAAATTGCTGCCAATATTAGCAAACCTTTTTTATAGTAGATTTAATAAACATCTTCTTCACATATAAAATTCTAATTTTCGTGTTTAAAATGAACTAATAATTTAAAATATCTGTAAACACTGTTGATAATTTTATACTACAAAGTGAAAGTAATTGTTATTATAATATTCTATTACAAAGATAATTTTTTGCAAAATGTTTTATAGAGTATCCAGAATGGAAATGAAATTTAATTTGATCACAACTAGACTGAGAGCAATTATTTATTTTTATTATTCAAATAAAAAAAATCCACAAAATATTTTTTATGTCAAAAAATATTTGCCTTCTTCTTTCAAATGCAAATTAAATCGTACTTTAATGATAAATTTGGAAGTGTGTCTTCTATTTTATAATGAGTTTCGCATGTTGCACAATTGAGTGCTGTGATACACTGAAAGCCACCCTGCAACTATTCTTATTCTCTGGAGGAGTACGCACGTATATACTCAGCGCTACAATCATTTGGACATTTATTTGTTCTTGAAGACAAAACTTATTCTTTCATAGTTCTACTGTTCTTCTGGGATTTGACGGAATGTAAATAAAAAAAAATACCAGTAGTTAAAAATTCAGTTCATAAAAAAGTGTACTTTTAAATAGTTTTTAAAACAAACACAATAGACTGTAAAACGTGTTACATCTGTCCCGACAAATTGATTGGTACACGGTCAATATGCGACTTCATCTGCCGACAAACCAATAACAAACGTTGCGGAGTTTAAGTACAGTAAGCTTGTCCGGCGAAGCCAGAACAAACAGGGCGACGGTCAGTGGAAAAACAGAGACAAAAATAGTTGGCACTGCTGTAGTGGAGGATATCGACAGCTCTCACCAACCTTGTTCTCAGTGGCAGTCAATTTGTGCCATTCTCAAATGTTTAAACAATAATGACTGCAGCAGTTCACCTGACAAATCAATGCGTTGCCAAGCATACTAACGGAAAAATAATTTTGTGTAGGAAATGCGCCCCTGGAAAGGGAGAAATTTGAACGTTTATTAACGATTCTACTAACTCTTGTGTGAAACGCCTTTAGGTTCAACCACTGTACTTTAAAGATGTGCAATAAGTTCAACGGCAGGTAAAATTATTTTATATCTTGCGACTGTAAGCCAAAGATATGAAATTTCCAGAACAAACTTTACAGATATCAACGGTCAAAAGGTTGCAGGTGAAACGATTTTCGTTTGGGCAAGTTTATGTGGTTGCCAGGTGCAGGCTGTTGAACGACATTCCAAAATGTTTCTGGTCAAGGACCCCATTTTGCTGGCGCGTGTGCTGCCAGAGTCCACGGAACAAGCGGCTGGTTCAGCTTAGTGTTACTAACTACTCGCTGTCTGTATTTAAGTTGTCTTATCGAACTGTTTGTAAACTGAAGACCTGAGGAAACAGTTTCATGAACAAGTGGAAGAGATGGGCATTCAATTGGAAGTTAATTCTATAATGGAAGACAAACAACTTCATAGGATGTGGAATGAATTCGCAACCAAAATCGGAAGGAGACTTGAAGATTTTGATAAATGGAACAGGTGAATTTATGATGATCCATGAAAGGGTACTCAGGTTTACAAGGCTTTAATGAGTAAAAGTTTGAGTATTCTAGATTGGCGAGGAGGACAGGTTTTTAAAGAGAAAACCGGTAGAATACCGAGTTATGGCAAGAAAGAAAAGTGAATGGCCCGAAGAGACCAAGAGGACAAAGTGCCGTGCACTGTCTTACTCATCAGAGTACAGTTGCAGTGCGGGAGGATGGAGGGTGTGCTGACCTTCGGGCCTTCAAAACCTGTCTGTATTTTAGCACTAATGTTTGCAGGTGAAATTACCTTTGTTCATTAACCTGTTTGCTACTGAATTCCGAGTGATGTCACTGGTGATTTATTGTTCTCGGCGAGAAAAAGTAAGATGCATCGCCACGCCTCCAACTCACACGTGTGCTAGGGCTTACCTACTCGTTACGGCGGAGTCTGTGTGCTTCCAGCAGGAACCAATAACCAGAGCGGAGACGGCAGAAACTGGAAGTGTTTGTTGAGACCAATCCCTACCGAGCTGATAAGACACTCATTGTACACGCGCTGTGACCTCAGCTGTACTGCTAGGTTTTAGTGGCTGAAGGTGAACTAGGAAGCAACATGGTACAGTTAGGTGCAAAACACAGCACACATTTCAGCAGTTCTCTAGCAATGCGCTCTTCCAATATCATACGAGCAGGGAGAGTTTATTAACAAATTAATTATATCCATAACTGAAACTCACAAATATTAGTGATATTAAATTTTACTAGTGGTCGGAAAATACCCTTTAGGATGTCCATGATTCTGTTTGGCTTGTATAGTCAAAAGCCATTAAATTTTTAGCAGCAGTCTCATAAAAAAATGATTGTTAGCAACATAAGCAAACAAAAATTCTCTTTAATGTCTAGCATAATGGTATTTCGGTACTGATTCGTTAAGAAGAGATAGGTTAAACAGCCGCTTATTGCGCCAACTCCAGCCACGCACACCAGAAAAATGGCGTCACCAGCTAACAAAATGTCAGCACGCCGTTCGCCAACCAGCACCTGGTAGCTTACTTGCAACGCCCAGTAGCCAGCGAGACGTAATGCTCGTTCCTAGAGCCTCGCACAGAGGATGGATCGGTTTGGTTGGCTTTGTGGAACGTTCTATATTTTCTGAGACTGTGCTTGGTGAACGACGTTCAGCCATATTGCTGGACAGTGAAGTCATTTTGCGGGCGTGTGCGGCTGCAGTTCGCGGTACGCAACTCCGTTTCGCTTCTGCATTCGTGAGTATTCTACGACCATGATCTGACTCTTTGCTTTCCACAGTCGTGGTAGCAGTGGTTAACAAGGGTTTGGATAGTACTCCGGTTGAACTCCACGCCTAGAGGCAAAAATAAGTCCTGCTTAAGATATGCTTGTGGGCACATTGTGTATTCTTCCGCCATTTGTACAAATTGACATTTCCGTGGGCCTGATTCATGTGTCGGTAAAGTGAAGCTGCGAAATTATTAGAAAAATAAAGATTATCCTGACGTTTAATAAGTGTTAAAACATAAACCAAAAGAAATAATACAAGTGTTTACTTAACACGTTTAAAACGACGTCAAGACATGGAACTATATTCCCTCCACCGTTGCCAACTTTACTGGGCGCATAATGGTTAGCGTGCCTGTTAAAATAGATGCAGATAAGAGCAGTGACATTTTTCAACTGTTAATTACAAAAGTTCTCAATTAACCATGACCAGACTACACGAGGGCTTCAGTGCGTGGAAAGTTGTGGCCACACGCATTTGCGAATCAGGTAAGGGTTTGCGATCTCGTCAACACCTCATGACGTGAAAGAGCTTGATCGCTTTCCTCTACTGATTGGTCGGTCGAGTCGTGGTACAGCCGTACAGCTAAGAGCGCTGAGTTACATTGCAAGAGAAGTCATCGCAGATTGTGTTAACGCAATTGCAATTTGCGCAGTCGCCGACACCAGAGTCCTTTACGTATCGTTGCTCACTGAAGATGACATTATCATCAGATAGAGGCCGTACACTCCAGCAAAATGGCGTCACCAGCTAGCAATAAGTCGAAACACCGTTCCTCCAATCAGCGCCTGGTAACCTACTTGCCAGCCACTCGCTCGGCATGCCGGGAAACGTTCTGCAGCACGCAGTTGACGATCAGACAACAATTCTGTTTCCAAGACCTCGCGCAGCCAATCAGGGAACGGGCACGCCCACATGAAAGCAACCTAGACTCAATTCCTCTTCTACGTACTTATCTACCCTGCGCCCGCGTCGTTAGACGGAGCAACGCTCAGGACCCGAGTAGGAGGGAAGCCGGTGTCGGCGAGCGCGCGGCCGCTTGCTGGGGTCGCGCGGCGCCAGGGTAGCAAACTTTACAGCAAGTTGCAGTCGTGGTGGGATATTTCACACGTCAGGGAGCCGCGCAGAACAAACACAGCGCGTGTCTGCCGTGGCGCACCTCTCCGCGGTGCGATCGACGAGAAACTTCGCCCTAACCTGTTTGTCTTGCCAGAGTTGCCAATTACGTCACTCCGTCACCCTCTGTCGGCCCGCATACTAACCGGCGCAGGCGACAGCTTCACACGTTACATCGTTCACGGTAAACTGAGCACTCATGAAACACGCCTTTCAAATAAAATCGCTGGCCGTGATAACACGGTGGATGAACACGCAGAGACGAAGCGGCAGGCCAGTTCTTTTGATGTGAACGTGCCCGCTCTCTGATTGGCAGCGCGAATTGTGTCTGACTGGCTGTTGCGTGCCGGGGAATGATGCCTATTGGCTGGGTTGCCGGCCGGCTAGGAGGTTACCGGGCGCTGGTTGGTGGACGACGACACGATGCTGACCAGTGACGACACTTTCCTGGCTTGTGCAGTTGTAGTTCGCGGAGTAACAGACTGTTTTATAGTCCACTTACCGTTACCTCCAACTTTTCTGAAGTCCCAGTTCCACGATATTCTGTCCACCTCGTGCAGACAAAGCTTAACTGAGTCTATAAAATTACACCAAAGGGACATCGCACCGTATTCGTGGGCACTTACTGTAATAATCTTTTCAGTTACAACTATTGCTTACACGGCATTACAAACACACCTATGCACTCTATGTTTGCGTTTGTATTAATTATTAAAAAATATCATAATTTATGGATAATATATATTTAAAAAAAATTAAATTACTTTTAAGTAAATACAATTATGAAACGATTGCGAAAATATATTAATTTAGGAAAAAACCAAGCACGTAATACATGGTATGATTTTTCAAATATTTGATTCAAAAAGTATGAAGCAACTAGAAATTGACTAAAACCTTACTAGTCCTAATCGCTCTGTGCTTCAAACACAGAAAAACGCAGCGACTGCTTGCGTGTGGTAAGCTTGTACACATGGAACAATGCCACCTTCTCCAAGTGTACAGTTGGCGTTAAGTACGGCTCTCCTTGCAACGTGTTATTAGTTCCCTGCAGGCATGCAATGCATAATTAGAAATAATTTTCGAAGACTGCTGTACACGAAATGAGTAAATAAATTTTTTACGTAGATTTGATGTAAGTGTATAACTGAACTAAATATTTAGATAAATCACGTAACATGGTTTTAATTGTATTGCAGTTAGATGGTTGACGTTGATATTTATTAAAGCGTGTCTCTTTCTAGCTAGTATGTGCTAAGAATGTTTAATCACCTGCCCACTTTAAACGCTTCAGGTGCTGCAAACAAGACATGTTATATGCTTTACCTAAGACGGCACAACCCTTGTTTCGTTGACACAGCAAAACAGTTGAAGGCTATGTTTTCGGTTATAGTAACACAAGTGAGTGAGCGAGTGAGTGAAGATATTTGGGCGGCTTTTAACAGCGATGTCTAGAGAACCAATGAGGGGGATTGAGGCGAGTATGGAGCAGCGCCGGAATGAAAGGGCTGGGTAAACAGGAGATCCCCGAGAAAAGCCACCAACCAGCGACATCGATCAGCACGATTCCCAAGTGCAAAAATGAGTTATAGTCATAACAAGAGACCGTATTATATACAACATAAAAATACTAAAAAATGCATGCAAATATGCATGACAAATGCCTAAAATATGCAAGTTATATGTAAAACAATGCAACATAAAATAAAACAAAACATTGAATAGTTTTCTTAATTTGATAAAATTGAATCAAAAATATTTGTTGTTTTTGCTAACTTTTACAATCGTGTATTGTTCTAAATGTTCAGTTGTAAAGTTGTATCTTCTATCTATTAAAATATTTTTATAAGTGGAAAAGGAACGTTCCACGCCCACCGAGGTTACCGGGCAATATTTGAATTAAGGTGCTATATTAGCAGATATCGACTCAGGCAAAAGTTCACCCGTACCATTAATAAGCAATTAATTAGACACAAAGGTTAGAAGGCGGTCTTGTTGGGTACAATTTTACTACACTTTTCTTTAAGTTTATGCGGGAATATTTCTGGCAATTCGAAGTTCATTTGGCGGATTTTACACATCAACTGAATGCATTCATTCAACGTCAAACCATGTGTTTAGGGGTTCTTAATACTCTTCGGTATGTGGGAAAAATGGGTGCTTATCAGAGCAATGTTCTTTTTAATAGAAGTCTCTTCAAATGCTTCCTTTCACTGACAAACCGCCATAGAATCTGCGTTGTCGAAGCTATTTACTGCGCCTTTAATATCATCGAAATGTTGATTGTAAAACAGTACAGTTACAAGCCACGTTCCCCATCGGGTCACCTCTTGTTCAGGTGGTAAAGGCACAGTAGGAAGTTTTTTTTTATAGGCTTTAATACTAATGGGAGCCTTGAGAAATACCTTCTTTGTTGACGAAATAAATTTATTTACAATTCCAAACGTCCATCGCACTCCTTCGGCAAGTCGATGGACTCCGTGTGCAAAGCAGGTAACATGAATAATATTAGGATAAAATACTTGGAGGGATATGGCTGCCTTTATTATACAGGGGGCTGCATCAGAGAGAAACATGTACACTCTTTCATCTATAGAATGATCTGAACATATTTTTTTATAACCTCATTCACAAATCTGGCGATACTAGAATGATTAGTTTTTTAAGTTCCTTGAAGGCCACCAAATAAGAAGAAGAAGGCTCTAGTTCCATTTTTCTGATTATCAGATTCGTAATATAACGGCCGCAACTGTCTGTAGTTTCGCCAGATGAAATCCATACAGTGCTATCTTTGAGGTAATTCCGTATTTCTTCCAAGACATATTGGTAAATTGTTGGTATGTAATTTTTCTTTAATGTTGATTCATCTGGTATATTTTGATTTAAACAATGTTTTGCTAGAAAACGTTTGAAGGTAGGATTTGATTTTTTGTAAACAGAAATATAACTTGCAAGCAATTCTTCCCAAAAATCCAAACAAAACTCATTATTTTTTTGCTTCTTGCCGCAGTTAAAATTTGTTGTCGTGGACCCTTCTTGTTCAACGATGCGATATGAAGATTTTTATTAACATGCTTGCTTATAAAAAAAATTTTTTGAAGCACGAAACAATTTTCTAACAAACAAGACAGAATAAAATGTTCCCGTCGTAAGTAAATATTCCAGGATAGTCCATATCCACGTTGAGACACTTCTTTCTCTGGAGGCATAGTACACTTCAAATTGTCACAAAATCGAAGACGAATGAAACTAGCGGTGCACAGCAAGTTATTATGTCAACAACAAAACCGCGCGTATTTTGTTTTGATTGGTCTGTGAGAGAAGTGTGGTAGAAGCGAAAAGGTGACACCCGGTCTTGTCCCACGCGATTCTGAGTTTACTTGCCTAAGCAAAACATGCGCGAATGCTAAGAAAGCAATGCGATTTATTTTTGTTGGTAGCAAACCACGTTGTTACATTTGGAAATGTACCTACCTAAATGTACTTAGATCTATACAAATAGCACAAATATTACACTTCAGAAGGTTTTCATTAAAATATGCTAAAACCTGTTCAAATAGCCAAAATATGCATTTGAATTCGCAAATATTCATTTGCATATAATCCGGTCTCTAGTCATAACGTACACCAGTACCAAGCGGTTAACGAATCCATCACGCGCAGGTAAGATCATTAGCAAATGTGACCCTCAGAGTAGAGTGCAGGTGAAAAATGGCCTTAATGTGCCTTGTGTACACTTGGCCTTAATCAGCCAGGAGATGGCAAATCAAACTCATACCCCTTCAAGTCACAGCAAATAGGATTTGCTGCTTCGCCGTTCAAATATGAAAAACTATAATTAAACAAAATAAAGTCAATTAATAGAGACAAGAATGCCAAAAAAATGGAATATTTGATTCACCGTGTCCATAATTTTAACAGTTCCATGTGAATTATATGTATAACCGGTACTCTCACCACATCCACATTCTTCCTTGTGACTAATATGATTCTGGGTATTTTATATGCCTATTTTAGGTGAATGCTTAATGCTAACAACATCGAACAAGCAACATGTTTTTAATTGGTTGCAAGGCGAGTGCTGAACGCAAATACAATATACGCCCAATAACTACGGGATTTTAACACTTTAACTCAGTTATGTGAAACCGAACTTGTTGGTAATACCGTATTATGAAATGCCCTGTGTTATACAAATATGAATGTTGTATGCGGTTTACTATATACTGCATACGCTTTACAATACGTGAAGCAAATAAGAAAAAAAAAAACTCATTGTGCTAGTAGCTCTCGTGTGCAACGAAGCTTCGACGCAGGAGAGACTTTTCACGCTGCTAGAGAGTTAAAGCTTGCAGATGTCTGACGAACGCAAAGGCACATTCCCTCTCTGAGACATTTTTTTTGCGACGCGATGTACGGTTGGACCGTGTGCGTGTACAGAAGTTGGCTCTTCCCCAAGCAATTCAATTTGCTTCCCTGGTTTCGCCCGCGTTTTGCTGCCGAGAGCAGGTCGTGGTAATGTCCGGCGAATTTCTCTCGCAGTGCGTTCGCCTCGCATCACGCGGAGTTTATGACACGAGGCGCATTCTCTTCTCCACAACAAAAAAAAAAATTCTACGCGAAATGCTACCGCAAACTACGTAATGTAAAAATATATATTTCTTTGTGTACGCAGGTAATATTCTAGCAGCGAGGCGGTGTTTGTTTCTTAATTCCTTGTGCGTTCAGTGGGGCGTAGACGCCGATGCGGGGGCTCGAGAAAGTTATGTATGCGGCTGTTTGTTTGTTCACTCGCAAGAAAGGATTTACGGAGTAGAAATGAGTAGTGCATTTGCGGCTCGGATAGTTGAACTTCATCCACAGAACATGAAAGAATACTCAAGAGAAACTACCGTGTGTATATCGAGAGCTTCCACGCGATATCATTTTAGCAGGACGTTTTTCGCCAATCAGAACCTATTAAAAAAATCTGTGCCTTATCTCAAAATATGTGCTTCCAGAATATTTTGTACTCTTTCTCCATTATAATATTTTCGATTTCCTAGACAGTTGATTCATTACACTGTTAGACAGCCAGCCACAATGGCTTTTTTCTCCAGATTCCCTCCCAGGCAACAAGCAATCGAATGCCCTTTTATTATTGTAATTAGTGTTCTGTGTGTTAAGCTTTTACGTTCTCTGGGCTTGAGAGGACAGCTGATATTGTTTTAGTCACAAATTGTATGTGATATATTTGAAAAAATCGTTTAACAAACAGTTTTTTACTGCTTTGATTAGTCGCTAGACGATAAAACCTATGTTAAATTTTTTTAACCTTTGGAGTGAATCCGACATTACATGGCATAGCTTGATATAAAGAGATCTACACACAGTATGCCGCGATATTACGAAGTCGCTATTTGAAGGCATACGTTACCTAACGTTACGTCGCTATGGATTTTAATGCACTCTAAATTCTAAACAGTTGAAAACCACTTATTCGTAGCCAAATGTAGCTACCTGAATCAGTGAAAACGGCTCCACTTAGAATCGCTGTAAAACCACTGGTTGTTCCAGTGAAACTATTTCAATGATTGAATAAGTGTCTCGGCCACTGCACGCGGGGAATTAATTACTGTTTTTTTTATTGAATTTAGCGAAATAATTACAAATAATAAACGTATTTTCGATCATCACTGTTAATTACGTGACATTTATCGTAATTTTAAATAGTTAAATTAAAAATTGCAATGCCCGGGATTCAAACTCGCAGTATCTCTCCTCCAGCCATCGCCTTACCAACTGAGTTACTTAGCCGGCGTTTGCCAAGTGGAGGAAAATGTATTTACTGCCCGCGTCGAAAATATGTAACTGGTACGATTTTTTATCAAAATATGACGTATTTATGCACTCATTTCACATTTCCTGCAATTTTAACCTCTTGACCGAGCGCTATGGTAATTAAGTGAAAACCTAGTGAAAGACTGATGTTTGTGTTATCTGGTAAAATGGTACTATAAAAGAAGAAAGTTATATTTTAAAAACGTTTATTTTAAGAATTTAATAGTTTATGTGTTATTTCACGCCATACGAGATTTAATTCATCCACCTGTCAAAAAGCAAATCATTGAAAAACCGCGAACGAAATGGTTGAAGAAGCGTGGCAAATGTCACCGAATTAATAAGTGAAGTAAAACTGGAATTTTCTCACTAATTCGTTAGTTAAATTCACTGAAGTGACTTTTGAATAAGTCAGATGCTGTTAACTTATTTGTACAGTGGAATTCTCACTGATTCAGGTTTATAAAGGCGAAGTTCGATGCAACGTTGTATTTCGCCATCAGCTTTCAAAGTGTAAATGACCAAGATGAAATATAGCTTTATTGGTTATGTGATGACGTAAAGAACTATTTATCGGGACACTGTTACTTATGCATTGTATTGGCTGACAGAATGACCAGTGGGGTGCGAGTCAGTACGGTGGCGATAGCTGCTTAAATGTAAAAATGCAGGGTTGTTTATACGCGATTTAAAAATATTGGTGTGTCTTTAATATGTGTTAATCTGTATCGATTTCAGGGTGGTAATGCAAATACAGAAATGAGGGGGCAGATCTGATGGATAAAGACCTACAAGATTGTCATTATACAGATATATCATTACAGCGGTTACAAACTTCCAGGAGAGATAGAGTACAGCTAGGCGATCGGAAATCACATAGCAATGCATGGTCGGAAACGCTTTCCTGGCGCGGTAGTGACGACACAAAACAACGTCAGATCTTCAATGCGCCGGAGATGTGAGGCCTGCATCTCGGCCCGGGGTCGTCATTTCGAACACCTTTTTTGATTTTTGCTGTACTAAGAAAATAAACATGTTGTCTTACCCTGTTCGTGTCCTTCCTTTCTTGTGTTTTGTGTCGTCACTACCGCGCCAGGAAAGCGTTTCCGATCATGTATTGCCATGTGATTTCCGATCGTCTAGGTGTACTCTATCTCTCCTGAAAGTTTGTAACCGCTGTACTGATACATCCTGTATTNGATTTCCGATCGTCTAGGTGTACTCTATCTCTCCTGAAAGTTTGTAACCGCTGTACTGATACATCCTGTATTTGGTGACAGGATATACTTCAAGCACATAGGTACTTGTTTGCACTTTTCGTCATTGGAGCATGCTTTATTTAACGCGCCCTGTGTAAACTTAAGCCAGTGAACAAACATTTCATAATGGTGTACCCGAATTGTGTGCAGTGCTGTCACAAGAAGAATGTCTTCAGAACCAGACAGCAGCCAGTTATCTAATGACACCGTTTCTGTAATTTACAGGATATGTGAGGTCTAACGTGATGACAAATAACTACGGCAATCGTACTGGACCCTACAAAAGGGTCATTAACACATATAATTTTGTATACTCGTTCACACAGGACGTGTTGCAGGATAGGTGACAGTAAAGTCGGAGGTATGCAAAGTTTGATGTAAGTCTCAATACACACAGCACATTTTCTTAGGTAATGCAAATTGCTGCTGCTCGCACGCAGACATTTTGAAATTGGTTGCTGCTTGAACACCAGAAGCTCTATTGCGTAAGTTTATATAAGAAATTGAAAAACGAAACCGCTCCTCTGTCACAACGACGACACAAGGACGTGCCTCAACATGTCACTTATTGTGGTGATGGAGAACGACTTATTAAGAACACACATAAACCATACTGCCAAAATAAAATCTGCGACCATCTATAATACAAGCAAGGTTCGGTAGCTCGACCTTAGATCACGTTACAAACGCATAACTCTTATTTTAGTAGCCCCAACGATAAGACTCATTAAAAGTAGATTCATAAATTCATTTAAAAGTAGTATAACTTCGTTTGATCATTTTTCTTGATAATAGCTATCGCGGAATGATGCAAGCATAGGTTTTCTTTAAAAATAACAAATCCTTTTTGTCCACTTACTAAAAATTTCTGTTCTTATACCATATTTTCTAGTTTCATGACGAGAGGAATTTAATTTTTTTTATCAGGAGTAAAGTGTTTGCGACATTCTTACCGTGGTAGATTTAGTACTGACCTAGAAAATATATTTTGCTTTTTAAAACCTGTTACTAAGATGTTTTTCGTATATATTAGACGCCGTGAAAGAAGATTTTACCTTGTCAGTTTTAATGTCAACAATCAGTGCGGGTGTTTGAAAGGAAGGCTTTTCATGAACAGATCAATATGCAAGAAGTATTACCACGCAAATTATACGGTGCATTCCCTGGTGTTTGTACGGTTTGTGCATTCTGTTGCTCGCCTGCTTTGCGTTTGTTTGATAAATCTAACGAATTACACCAAGCAAGCTGCTGATTGGCTGCCGAGAAGCAAGGAAGTAGGAAGTAGTGAATTAGAAAAAACTCTTTCTCTGGCTTAAATATTACTTAACTGAAACAACTGCACTGGCAAATCAATGAGTGGTAAGTGGGTTTTGTGCATCAAGGTTTTGCAAGAGGGCTTCAGACGACAGAACAACCTGATTGCAGTAGGCTAAGTACCACTCGATTACTCACTGTTCAAAATTGACTCATCTTTAGACGTATTGCCATCCATCAATAGCAAAACATGATTCAAAATTTCTTGGAAAATACATACGCGAAACGTTGTGTGTGAAGCGAACTCTAGTCGCGCACGGCAAAACTGCCTCACTATAGTCCATTCGGGGTTTCCTTACACTTTTTGAATCAAACCTTCGATAAAACACCCCGTGTATGGCACGTTAGATTGTTTTCTGAATATGTTGTGTATTACAAGCGTGTTATACTTGTGTTAACATAAAAGTGCCTTATTTTTAGCTAAATTTAACTTTTACTTNTGTTGTGTATTACAAGCGTGTTATACTTGTGTTAACATAAAAGTGCCTTATTTTTAGCTAAATTTAACTTTTACTTATATTGTATCAATAAATTATAATATTTCAATTACATCTTATATAAATAAAGACAGAGAGAAAATAGGTGTGATGGTATTTCCTAGTAAGAAATAGTTCTTATGCAAAATATTGTTACATTGAGTGCGCACGGATGCGGTGCGTTGGCCCTCTGGTGTGTTTTGTTTGTGTGGGGCGGAGGAATATCCTGGAAGAAGAATNGTGTGTTTTGTTTGTGTGGGGCGGAGGAATATCCTGGAAGAAGAATTTGAGCATATAGGCTATAGCCAGAAACTTGGCGGAACAATGTTTGCCAATCAGCACTTCAAAACCGAATTGTCAAATGACGGCCTGACCAATAGGGAACCATCTGCAAAGTGCAGTAGTCAGCAACTCCCAAGGAATGTTTCTACAGCCTTACTTGGCTAATGAGGAACCGAGAATGCTTGAATCATAAGTTGCGTCACTACTATTCGCTTCTGTATGGTTACCTTATTTGTTACAGAATTTCGTGATAAGATTTAATTGCTGGCTGCGATTCAATATAGCTGAACTTAGATGAAATGTAGTAATTTGTTTGTTTCACTTGTGACGATTATTATCTGTCTGGCCAGGAATAAATTAAGTTTAGTACAATGGTATCTAAACCCTGACTGACCAGGTCAAGGAAGATCATGTTCTCACTCGGTGATGCGTCATCATTAACCAAGTTGTGTCACTACTGNTGTTGTGTATTACAAGCGTGTTATACTTGTGTTAACATAAAAGTGCCTTATTTTTAGCTAAATTTAACTTTTACTAATATTGTATCAATAAATTATAATATTTCAATTACATCTTACATAAATAAAGACAGAGAGAAAATAGGTGTGATGGTATTTCCTAGTAAGAAATAGTTCTTATGCAAAATATTGTTACATTGAGTGCGCACGGATGCGGTGCGTTGGCCCTCTGGTGTGTTTTGTTTGTGTGGGGCGGAGGAATATCCTGGAAGAAGAATTTGAGCATATAGGCTATAGCCAGAAACTTGGCGGAACAATGTTTGCCAATCAGCACTTCAAAACCGAATTGTCAAATGACGGCCTGACCAATAGGGAACCATCTGCAAAGTGCAGTAGTCAGCAACTCCCAAGGAATGTTTCTACAGCCTTACTTGGCTAATGAGGAACCGAGAATGCTTGAATCGTAAGTTGCGTCACTACTATTCGCTTCTGTATGGTTACCTAATTTGTTACAGAATTTCGTGATAAGATTTAATTGCTGGCTGCGATTCAATATAGCTTAACTTAGATGAAATGTAGTAATTTGTTTGTTTCACTTGTGACGATTATTATCTGTCTGGCCAAGAATAAATTAAGTTTAGTACAATGGTATCTAAATCCTGACTGACCAGGTCAAGGAAGATCATGTTCTCACTCGGTGATGCGTCATCATTAACCAAGTTGTGTCACTACTGNCCTGACTGACCAGGTCAAGGAAGATCATGTTCTCACTCGGTGATGCGTCATCATTAACCAAGTTGTGTCACTACTGGAAACCGTAAACTGCTAGCATTTGTTACGTTACAAAATTAATTTAAATGGCGTGCTGGGAAAACTGTGGCACAATAATTATAACTTCAGTTGGCTCAAGTCAAAGAGAATAAAACTGGATGACTTCTATTAAGTTACAAGTCCACAAGGTAACAACACGAAATCACATGACACCTGCTGTATGATGCAACTTGATGCTCAGTAGATCTTAGCAAGAGAACGAAACAGCTGTGTACCCATGGAGCTTGATTAGCAGGCTATTGTATTGGCGAAATTTTTACCTTCTACCAAACTATAGTTAGGAACCTTACCATTTTGCACTATAACTAGAGACTATTATTTATCGTGCGAAAAGGCTGTTGTTCCTAGGTTTAAACGCACTGGGCATATGTCACAATATTAGCTTTCGTTGTTAGTTGTTGTGTGAATGTAAAGATAATTCCCCATTTTTCTGGGCCAATGAAAATTTCAGACACTCTAAAACTGAATATTAAACATATTCTAAAAATTTCCAAACCGAGTCAAAAAGGCATAATCGAGTCGTATAAGAACAGTATTATGGAATATATGATAGCTGAAAATTCTTTTTGTGGCTGAATCGGTATAATACCGTAGCTTTTAAGTCAATACTAATAAATTATAGGGTATTATTTTGTTTAGGATATGGGAATGAAGTGAAAACAATATCGATACTTTGTCGTTACTGCTTAAATCGACAGACATAGGCAACATATTCCGTTTGGCAGCACAATCAGCGCGTTAAGACATCGAGTATTGGGATGTACTGACCGGAAACTTTCACACACGTGCAAAATGTCTGCGTGTAGCCGTTGGCCCCCACAAACGCCTTGACCAAGCGCGGAGCCTGCTCAAGGTCATGCTCCCATAGTAGTCGTATACCAGTTTGAACGAGACACGCTTTCAATCGTGTTGTTATTCTCAAAGTTGCACTATCGCAATTGCTCACCCCTGAAACATCAACTCACTGTTTCAGTCCTGGTACTTACCCCACGTGCTGGTCTGATTTTAAAAACGCATCCGTGTAAAAATGTTCGCCATTCTGCAGAGCCGGTAAGAATAGTAGGGGTGCAACTAATGCACAGTGGATAGTAATGTTTTTACGCCTAGTCTGTTAAGTTGGACTCACAACCATCTGTTTCATCCATCAGTCGCCCGTCCATACGGCGGTCACGTGATATTCAACCAATCGCAGGGCAACGTTTTTTTTTCTATCCGTCAATAAATCACATATTTCTAAGACTTTAACTTTTGATGGACCGACGGATATTCCGTAAACGCGAATACGCAATTTGAAATAAAATGCAAGGTGGTGGTTCTGTGTATATTATCTTTGGTGGTAAATTCAGGAATTTAAAACGTAAGGAATAATTCAATTAAAATCCTTATCACGTAAACATATTATCTCCCCTAAATGTTTCTCTATTGAAAATGTGTTTCTAACCAAAATATACCTGCGACTAAAGAAAGATCACAATGTTAAGTTGTCGAACTGGAATTTTGCCGTCTAGAAGGATTGTCAGACGTCGGATTGTTGTGAATCGCTTCCAACTGACGGACGAAAGCACAGACTGACGGACGGGTGACTGACGGGCGCGACGGAAGTTGTGAGCCCAGCTTTAACGAGTCATAACAGGAATGACGTGGTTCGCAGCTCAAGCGCGCGTGGTTGGGGCGGTGAAGGGGCTGTCGTCCAATCAGGGTGCGTTGTCGGGCGTCCTCGAGAGACGTTGAAGGGCTGGGCGAGGGGGTTTTTCCCCGCCGGCGAGGCTCTTTTGTTTCTTGGCGAGCGTGTAAGAGGGCCGGGTGGCGGCGTCGCCATGGCAACGCCACGCGCCCGCCGTCCCCGGGTGACGCGCGTCAACACGTCTGTGTGGCGCTGGCTGCGTCCTCACACCTCTGCAACACCCGGCACTGGCTGCTCGAAACGCAACCTTTCAGTACGTAGCAACGCTGCGTTGGCACGTACTCACCCGCTTCTCTTTCAGATGAACACTTGTGATGTTCCTGCCTACTTGCGTGGCCTCGGTGGTGTGATGGTCACATAACTCACCTCCCACCTAGGCGAACCGGGTTACGTTCAGGCGTGGTCGTACGCAAGAGTAGTGCCGGACGATGCCACTGGTCGGCGGGTTTTCTCGGGGCCTCCCATTTTCCCCACACTCTCAATCTAACGCTGCTCCATACTCAATTCGCTTCGCCCTCGTCGGTTCTCAAGACCTCAGTGTTAAAAGCCGCCCAAATATCTTCACTCCTATCTGCGTTCTTCTTCTCTGAGTACGCGTTTCAAAACGTTTTTAATGAACCCGTTCAATCGCTTCAAGTATTGCAATCGCGTATTTTTTGGTACGCGCTGTACTAACATCCAAAACTTGTTGCAGTCAGTGAGCAACATCCTCGATGATATTTTCATTTAAGATTCATGTCGGGTAATGGTGCTTTGACACGTCATTTATATCATTCACTTCCACGATCGTGGACACATTGGCTATACGTGTTAAGAATAGCATTGGAAACGCCATTGTATCTGAGATACGTGCTGTTCGCTTTAGCTGAACACGTTTGACAGTCCTGCGTAGTTTATTCTGCCCGTTCGTTGTATTCATCTGCCGCGTCTTTAATTAACACTAGCACATGCAGGTCTCTTGTGAGTACTGCACATGTCGNGCGTCTTTAATTAGCACACTAGCACATGCAGGTCTCTTGTGAGTACTGCACATGTCGCTCAAAAACTAATGTGGAGTAGTTGCTAATATATATGTATATACAGGATGTATCAGTACAGCGGTTACGAACTTTCAGGACAAATACACAGGGGCAGTGATATTTCGTGAAAATATTTCAAGACAAGATACAGTCCGAAGCACTGTAGGGTCGCCCAGCTTCTTTGATTGGCTAAAAACTGTTCTGGCCCGTGTTAACCGTTTGCGCACGAATCATGAAGGTTCAGTGTCGTAATTACTTAGTCCTGAGTGGTTTGGTCAAAGACGGACACGGCACCAGCAGCCAATGGAGGTATAACAACAGCTGAGGTGAGTATATAGTATTGAAGTCTACCGTGTGCTCAGATTTTTATGCGTAAAGTCACTGGCCCTACAGATAGAGTACACCTAGACGATCGGAAATCACATAGCAATGCATGGTCGGAAACGCTTTCCTGGTGCGGTAGTGACGACACAGAACAATGCCAGATCTTCAATGCGCCGGAGATGTGAGGCCTGCATCACGGCCTGGGGTCGTAATTTCGAACACCTTCTTTGATTTTTGCTGTACAAAAAAAGTAAACCATGTTTTCTCACCTTGTTCGTGTCCTTCCTTTCTTGTGTTTTGTGTCGTCACTACCGCGCCAGGAAAGCGTTTCCGACCATGTATTGCCATGTGATTTCCGCTCGCCTAGGTGTTCTCTATCTCTCCTGAGATTGTAACCGCTGTACTGATACATCCTGTGTATATTATACTTGTACGACACTTTCGATACCAATCAGAATAAAGCAAAAATTAAATTTCAGTTGCTGCAAATTTAAACATAATAATTTTTAACATTGGGCATAGAAGTAGAACAGCTCTCCTTAATGTGCTGCAAACATTTCTGTCAAAACTTTTGCTATTCCTGCTGGCGAATGAATAAGAGTCACAACATCAGGGAATTTATTGTTCCACGTGCAAGATATTACTGTAGGCCATTCACAGTAAAGTGAGCACTTTTGACGCCCTCTCATTTGGAATACTAGCAAAAAAAATAATGTTTTTTTTTAGCCTTTGACGTTAACTTTCTAGTGCAGTGGAATATACACACAGTGTTTATTACNAAAAAAAATAATGTTTTTTTTTAGCCTTTGACGTTAACTTTCTAGTGCAGTGGAATATACACACAGTGTTTATTACTTAAATAGCAATACTTACTTGGAATGCTTGTTAAAGGATAAAAAATGGCTGAAAGTAAAAAGTAGATATGGCTTCAAAAGTGCTCAATTTATCGTGAATAGTATTTCTCAACAATGACCTCAAGAGATTATGAAGTCAGCAGTAAAATTTGTTGGCAATTTTTATCATACTC
The DNA here is from genome assembly GCA_002778355.1 of Clitarchus hookeri. NCBI lineage: Eukaryota > Metazoa > Arthropoda > Insecta > Phasmatodea > Phasmatidae > Clitarchus > Clitarchus hookeri. The sequence continues at coordinate 400,242 of NQII01002214.1, forward strand.
AAGCTGTTAGCTGCTTTATTGGGATCNAGAGATTATGAAGTCAGCAGTAAAATTTGTTGGCAATTTTTATCATACTCAAGCTGTTAGCTGCTTTATTGGGATCTGACTACACTTGTTTGCACCACAGAAGTTATTTCGTTGGTTATGTAATAGAAAAGGCAATGTTATTCATTAAAATNCACAGAAGTTATTTCGTTGGTTATGTAATAGAAAAGGCAATGTTATTCATTAAAATGCAAGTTCAACACCAAACTGCATATATATAATTAATTTGCAGTACGACCGGCAAGCACTGCTTGCACTGGTGGGTGGTGAAAAGTTGTGAGGTGAGCATATGACCTTGACCTGTTTCGCACGCCTGATACACGTAACAAGCCAGCGATAGGGCAACACTGAATCAGCGAATTCAATAATACAGAGGTAAAACAACTGTGTATTCCATGAACTGTAGCCACACACGCAAGCAAAACTGCGTCACTGGCCAGTAACATTTTAGAAAACCGTTAGCCAATCAGTGTTTAGGAACCTAGTCTCCGGCCGTCAACCTGGTCTAAAGGACACCTTTCGTAGTACGAAGTTGATCATCCGACACAAGGCCTTTTCCCAGAGCCTCACGCAGCCAATCAGAGAACAGGTAAAGCCTAACCAGAGGGACTTCTGCACCATTTCGACTCTGTCTACTAAGCTATTCTGTGGCAATGAGAAACACGCAGATGCCCAATTAGTAGAGACCTGAAACATTCGCAAGTTCAGTGAACTACAGGCTAGACTCGAAAGTCTTATGTACAAATATGCTGATATCAACTGCGCATTGGTTGCTTGCTGTCATAGTGGAAGGCGACAATTGGACACCGTTCTCCAGGAGGTGTCAAACACCGCGTGGACCAATGGCTAAAGTAATATCAACGCACGTGTTTTGAATCCTAGCTTGTCCCAAAATGAATCCGCGAATTCTTCAGGTCCCAACCAATTAGTAGAGGGCACCTGTTCTTTGCGAAAATATTTCAGGACAAGTTGTGTTTCAACACACGTTAGTTCAGAACCACTCTGTGATTCGATCATTTGAATTGCCACTCGTCTTACCTGTCTTACTGCGAATCACGGACGGTCAGTACCGGAGAAACTTAATTCTGATTGGCTTACTCGTGTGAGAGACCGTCTTCACACAAGGACAAGCGGTCAATAGTAAAATGAAGACGGCAAGTGTGCACATAAGATATTGAAGTCTAGTCCCACGCGTCAATCTTCCCGCAAAGAACAGGAGCGGCTCTACCCATTAGCTTCCACGTAGAGGGCGCGTGAACTGGCGTCCAAACTCCCGTGCTGGGCGTAGAAACGCTACTTGAAAACTTTCGGTACCACACACGTAAGCGATTTCAGGTGAAGCAAGTATGTGATACGTTGGTGAGTGTGGTACTTGGGCGGCACTCACTTGATTGACATAGCTCGACTGTTTGCTTTTTATGCTAATACATTTGGACTGTCCACCCGTAAATCATAGTCCTGCACAACACAACAACACAACCTGGAAAGACCGTGGTTGTGCAGCTCAGTACAGTCTCCTATAACAGTTTCGTAGGTATATACTCAGCGTGCAGTAACACGTTGTTGCAAAAATTCTCTTTGTCATCAAGTTGGCAGTTTTTCAATGGTATTGCGTAACATATTAGAGGTCTTGAAGTTTTTACTCCGGAATGAGAGAGGANGGCGCTGGCTGCGTCCTCACACCTCTGCAACACCCGGCACTGGCTGCTCGAAACGCAACCTTTCAGCACGTAGCAACGCTGCGTTGGCACGTACTCACCCGCTTCTCTTTCAGATGAACACTTGTGATGTTCCTGCCTACTTGCGTGACCTCGGTGGTGTGATGGTCACATAACTCACCTCCCACCTAGGCGAACCGGGTTAGGTTCAGGCGTGGTCGTACGCAAGTATAGTGCCGGACGATGCCACTGGTAGGCGGGTTTTCTCGGGGCCTCCCATTTTCCCCACACTCTCAATCTAACGCTGCTCCATACTCAATTCGCTTCGCCCNGGCGGGTTTTCTCGGGGCCTCCCATTTTCCCCACACTCTCAATCTAACGCTGCTCCATACTCAATTCGCTTCGCCCTCGTCGGTTCTCAAGACCTCAGTGTTAAAAGCCGCCCAAATATCTTCACTCCTATCTGCGTTCTTCTTCTCTGAGTACGCGTTTCAAAACGTTTTTAATGAACCCGTTCAATCGCTTCAAGTATTGCAATCGCGTATTTTTTGGTACGCGCTGTACTAACATCCAAAACTTGTTGCAGTCAGTGAGCAACATCCTCGATGATATTTTCNCGTATTTTTTGGTACGCGCTGTACTAACATCCAAAACTTGTTGCAGTCAGTGAGCAACATCCTCGATGATATTTTAATTTAAGATTCATGTCGGGTAAAGGTGCTTTGACACGTCATTTATAACATTCACTTCCACGATCGTGGACACATTGGCTATACGTGTTAAGAATAGCATTGGAAACGCCATTGTATCTGAGATNCATTCACTTCCACGATCGTGGACACATTGGCTATACGTGTTAAGAATAGCATTGGAAACGCCATTGTATCTGAGATACGTGCTGTTCGCTTTAGCTGAACACGTTTGACAGTCCTGCGTAGTTTATTCTGCCCGTTCGTTGTATTCATCTGCCGNGTGCTGTTCGCTTTAGCTGAACACGTTTGACAGTCCTGCGTAGTTTATTCTGCCCGTTCGTTGTATTCATCTGCCACGTCTTTAATTAACACTAGCACATGCAGGTCTCTTGTGAGTACTGCACATGTCGCTCAAAAACTAATGTGGAGTAGTTGCTAATATATATGTATATACAGGATGTATCAGTACAGCTGTTACGAACTTTCAGGACAGATACACAGGGGCAGTGATATTTCGTGAAAATATTTCAAGACAAGATACAGTCCGAAGCACTGCAGGGTCGCCCAGCTTCTTTGATTGGCTAAAAACTGTTCTGGCCAGTGTTAACCGTTTGCGCACGAATCATGAAGGTTCAGTGTCGTAATTACTTAGTCCTGAGTGGTTTGGTCAAAGACGGACACGGCACCAGCAGCCAATGGAGGTATAACAACAGCTGAGGTGTGTATATAGTATTGAAGTCTACCGTGTGCTCAGATTTTTACGCGAAAAGTCACTGGCCCTACAGATAGAGTACACCTAGACGATCGGAAATCACATAGCAATGCATGATCGGAAACGCTTTCCTGGCGCGGTAGTGACGACACAGAACAATGCCAGATCTTCAATGCGCCGGAGATGTGAGGCCTGCATCACGGCCCGGGGTCGTAATTTCGAACACCTTCTTTGAGTTTTGCTGTACAAAAAAAGTAAACCATGTTTTCTCACCCTGTTCGTGTCCTTCCTTTCTTGTGTTTTGTGTCGTCACTACCGCGCCAGGAAAGCGTTTCCGACCATGTATTGCCATGTGATTTCCGTTCGTCTAGGTGTTCTCTATCTCTCCTGAGATTGTAACCGCTGTACTGATACATCCTGTGTATATTATACTTGTACGACACTTTCGATACCAATCTGAATAAAGCAAAAATTAAATTTCAGTTGCTGCAAATTTAAACATAATAATTTTTAACATTGGGCATAGAAGTAGAACAGCTCTCCTTAATGTGCTGCAAACATTTCTGTCAAAACTTTTGCTATTCCTGCTGGCGAATGAATAAGAGTCACAACATCAGGGGATTTATTGTTCCACGTGCAAGATATTACTGTAGGCCATTCACAGTAAAGTGAGCACTTTTGACGCCCTCTCATTTGGAATACAAAAAAAAAAAAAATAATGTTTTTTTTTAGCCTTTGACGTTAACTTTCTAGTGCAGTGGAATATACACACAGTGTTTATTACTTAAATAGCAATACTTACTTGGAATGCTTGTTAAAGGATAAAAAATGGCTGAAAGTAAAAAGTAGATATGGCTTCAAAAGTGCTCAATTTATCGTGAATAGTATTTCTCAACAATGACCTCAAGAGATTATGAAGTCAGCAGTAAAATTTGTTGGCAATTTTTATCATACTCAAGCTGTTAGCTGCTTTATTGGGATCTGACTACACTTGTTTGCACCACAGAAGTTATTTCGTTGGTTATGTAATAGGAAAGGCAATGTTATTCAATAAACTGCAAGTTCAACACCAAACTGCATATATATAATTAATTTGCAGTACGACCGGCAAGCATTGCTTGCACTGGTGGGTGGTGAAAAGTTGTGAGGTGAGCATATGACCTTGACCTGTTTCGCACGCCTGATACACGTAACAAGCCAGCGATAGGGCAACACTGAATCAGCGAATTCAATAATACAGAGGTAAAACAACTGTGTATTCCATGAACTGTAGCCACACACGCAAGCAAAACTGCGTCACTGGCCAGTAACATTTTAGAAAACCGTTAGCCAATCAGTGTTTAGGAACCTAGTCTCCGGCCGTCAACCTGGTCTAAAGGACACCTTTCGTAGTACGAAGTTGATCATCCGACACAAGGCCTTTTCCCAGAGCCTCACGCAGCCAATCAGAGAACAGGTAAAGCCTAACCAGAGGGACTTCTGCACCATTTCGACTCTGTCTACTAAGCTATTCTGTGGCAATGAGAAACACGCAGATGCCCAATTAGTAGAGACCTGAAACATTCGCGAGTTCAGTGACCTGCAGGCTAGACTCGAAAGTCGTATGTACAAGTATGCTGATATCAACTGCGCATTGGTTGCTTGCTGTCATAGTGGAAGGCGACAATTGGACACCGTTCTCCAGGAGGTGTCAAACACCGCGTGGACCAATGGCTAAAGTAACATCAACGCACGTTTTTAGAATCCTAGCTTCTCCCAAAATGAATCCGCGAATTCTTCAGGTCCCAACCAATTAGTAGAGGGCACCTGTTCTTTGCGAAAATATTTCAGGACAAGTTGTGTTTCAACACACGTTAGTTCAGAACCACTCTGTGATTCGATCATTTGAATTGCCACTCGTCTTACCTGTCTTACTGCGAATCACGGACGGTCAGTACCGGAGAAACTTAATTCTGATTGGCTTACTCGTGTGAGAGACCGTCTTCACACAAGGACAAGCGGTCAATAGTAAAATGAAGACGGCAAGTGTGCACATAAGATATTGAAGTCTAGTCCCACGCGTCAATCTTCCCGCAAAGAACAGGAGCGGCTCTACCCATTAGCTTCCACGTAGAGGGCGCGTGAACTGGCGTCCAAACTCCCGTGCTGGGCGTAGAAACGCTACTTGAAAACTTTCGGTACCACACACGTAAGCGATTTCAGGTGAAGCAAGTATGTGATACGTTGGTGAGTGTGGTACTTGGGCGGCACTCACTTGATTGACATAGCTCGACTGTTTGCTTTTTATGCTAATACATTTGGACTGTCCACCCGTAGATCATAGTCCTGCACAACACAACAACACAACCTGGGCAGCTCAGTACAGTCTCCTATAGCAGTTTCGTAGTTTTATACTCAGCGTNGATCATAGTCCTGCACAACACAACAACACAACCTGTGCAGCTCAGTACAGTCTCCTATAGCAGTTTCGTAGTTTTATACTCAGCGTGCAGTAAGACGTAGCTGCAAAAATTCTCTTTGTCGTCAAGTTGGCAGTTTTTCAATGGTATTGCGTAACATATTAGAGGTCTTGAAGTTTTTACTCCGGAATGAGAGAGGANTCAAGTTGGCAGTTTTTCAATGGTATTGCGTAACATATTAGAGGTCTTGAAGTTTTTACTCCGGAATGAGAGAGGATGTGAGGAACATGTAAAATTGTTTACGTTATGAACTTCAAGCACAATTCAAAGAATTTAGTCATCCAGTGATGCAAGCACCTTAAATCCAGTTCATGGCAGTACACCTTAAAAAAGTAGTTGCTAAAACTGCAATCATTTGTCAAAACCAGCGGTCAATGCTCTATTTGAGAAGTCTTAACTCAGCATCTACAAGTAGACCTACATCAATAAAACACTGATCGAGAGCGAACTTTTGAAAGTAGGACTTGTGGTTTCTCACTTAAGTGTACACTCGCTAGAAGCAGCAGAAGCCAATCTTAGTGCGATCACTCACAAGCAAACTGCAAGCCACTCGTATTACAGGTTGTGTGACGTCAGCAGCTAAATTATTATCTTGTTTTTTGGTGGGTAGACTAGGTAAATGACGAGTAGAACAAACAAGCCACGCCTGTATAGCTTGTCACCACCCACTTACCTCCTCCGCTCAGCTAAAGAACGTCATGCCTAGAGTTGACCGAAGTTGCGGTGGTGGTGTAGTTACCAGACCACGCGGCTCTGTTCACGGCGGGTCAAGCTCGATTCCTGGCGGCCTCACTGCAGGGTCTTCCTATGCTAAATAACGTGGCAGGCGTTGCCATGGAACGGTGGCGTTTCTTGGCCTGCTCTTGTTTCCTCAACCAGTTGCATTCAGTCTTTCCGCATTCTTCGCCTCGAGTCAAACCCCATCGGCTGTAAAGCGCCGTCCAGTCGCTTTCACCCTCACCGATATATAATTCTGGCATTCGCACGATTACAGTCTGTAAACGGACGGTATTCGTGCTNCCTCACTGCAGGGTCTTCCTATGCTAAATAGCGTGGCAGGCGTTGCCATGGCACGGTGGCGTTTCTCGGTCTGCTCTTGTTTCCTCAACCAGTTGCATTCAGTCTTTCCGCATTCTTCGCCTCGAGTCAAACCCCATCGGCTGTAAAGCGCCGTCAAGTCGCTTTCACCCTCACCGATATATAATTCTGGCATTCGCACGATTACAGTTTGTAAACGGACGGTATTCGTGCTCTGAAATGTGTGTGCAATGTTCGTGTGTTTGTTTTGTTACGAAGCCTCACTGAACAGCTAGACGCATTATTTCAGTCACAATAACTCGCGAAGTCTTCTGAAGTTGTATTGGTAGGTGTGCCTACATTCCGTGAAGATATTCACTACCAGATTGGGCTTCAAGGTAGTAAGCACACAACTGCAGCTCCGAGTAGGTTATTGTGCACGTGCCTTTGTGACAACACAACTTCTTACATTACTCGGAAAATCGCAATCAAGTTATTCTAATGTTGAACATTGCCGGTTCAAAGAAGACAACTAATATGGGTGACAATTAAGCCATCTACTCACGAGAGGAGCATATGAGCTTAAGNTTGCCGGTTCAAAGAAGACAACTAATATGGGTGACAATTAAGCCATCTACTCACGAGAGGAGCATATGAGCTTAAGTATATATATTGGAGTACAAATAGTCACGAATTCTTATCACGAAAAAAAAAATGTGCCTACGTATTTGGTTCAGTTAAATATTTTTTTGCACTCTTAGTTATTGAAGAATAATTATGACTGTTGCTATCATAGCATTGTTTAGCCTTTACTGGACGCCTAACTTAATTATGATTAATGTTATATACTCGTTACCACTGTTGTAGTTTATAGTCTTTTTATAAAACATTTATTAATTATTTTCATTATAAAATTTACTAAAATTTTTTGTGTTAGTTCTAAAAATTTTTCTGGCAAATATTTAAAAAAATTGGTTTTCGTAACGATGGAATAAAATTTCGTGTAGTCAACACGTTTGTTGGTTATTTAAAGCTGCCAAACGTATAAATATATATAATTTCTATATGAACATTGAAAAATCCTATTTAAAGATGAATACATTTTTTATATTTCACTATTGGTGCAAAAAGCACGTAAATTTTTATAATATAATATATTTTTCATTTTGCTGGATACGGCACGATAAAGCCATTAAATAGTCTGTAAATAGAGCCCTACAAAATTCCGAAACTGTCTGACATAATAAATAGTCAAGTTCTAGGTTTTATCCGTTGATCGATCTTCTAATTGTTCTACAATTTGATTGAAGACCATGAAGGATTCTTGAACCACTAAAATGTGTCGTTGTACCGCTAACCAATTACATAAATCATCGGATTATAAGATTATGTAATCACCCGAACATTTCTCGTGTTGAAATGTGATGCGACGAATTTGTAGAAAAATTATTTATGTTAGGAAATCCTGACATAAATGTTTTCTACCGTACTGAGAACACATGGCATGGTTTTCTATCGTGTATGACTTCCATTACCAAGTGAGAATGTTTCCCAATGTATCTGGGTTAGCGAAAATTCTGGTACTTTAGTGCAGAATGTTTGTTTTCAGTTTGCAAACATTCGAGCAGCGTAAAAATTAATTATCCAATGATGAGTGGAGCAATATGTTGTTTTGGATATTTCCCTTCGGCTCTGCTGGAATACAATGCAGTAACCTCTATAACTACAGATATGTGGCTGGAGACAAACAACGTCACACTTCGAAATATTACCGTGTTTTACAATACGAAACGCTACGTCAATTCCACTTGATTACTTGTTTTCAGGCCAGATATCTAACACTGTATTAAACTGTTCACACTACAGTTGGTACGATATGCTGTCTATGGATCACGGCCGGCGATGTAAAGCTGGTCACAAGTGCCCATATTCGGTAAAAACCAGTTACAAATATTTACTCCTTGGCTAGCAGCCAATGAAAAATCGTGGCCCGACTGAGGAGCTCATATGGACCAAAGCTGACACTGCACTGAGAAAGATGTATTTGCAGGTAGCAACAAATTTATTTGAAATGTATTTTCTTGCACAGAAAATTATTTTAATAATTGAACTAATTCGCACTTGCTCCAAACATCTGCATTCGTTCCCTTGAACCATATAAATAATTCAAAAATAATTGGTCGAACTGAACACTTCTTTGGTTGTTCCAGTAGCATATACGTGTATTTGGTACATACAACGTTTTCACGAGTACTTTTGACTTATCAATTTGGTTGCTATATAAATGCCAAGGAAGAGTCAAATTATTTTTTTTTTAAAGGAGTGAAAATTTGGGTAACTGGAATAGTCTTATATATTTATTATTAAAACAATTGTGACGGCAACAAAATCAGTTTGGTCCAGTAGGCTCTGCCGGCATTTATTTGGTTCTCTGTAGAGTAATCTAGTCATATACGAAAATAATGCTCGAAAGTTTGTTTGCCATTTTTGTGACATTTAGAATAGTAAGGTAGTTTGCAAGTGCATTTATTAATACTTAAATATGATATATACAAGTCCAAAGACACAATTTTCACAGGAAACAGAAAATTCAAAGCTGTGAAACTTAAAAATATTTATTTACGCACGAGTCTTGTATTAGACATATAAGTATTTTAAAACATTCACTATTTTTCAGTAATAACTTTAACCGAGGTTGCTAAAGCGTAGCATTTTACGGCGGAAGTTCCAGGTTCGAGACTCGATTGTTCTTACAGCATTCTTTTTTCACGATAACCAAAACTCTTTAGTGTAAGTTGAGCCAAAAAAAAATTTTAGCTGTACCAAACAAATCTTACAAATTTGAGGTTTGAGGCAACCAAATAAACATAATTTTGGTTCCATAATCGAAATATTTAGTTCCCCTATACAAACAATTCATTAGGTTGTGCCAAATAAACTTTGTATTACTAAACAAACACTTTTACTCAGTGTGGCAAATCAGAAAAATCTTGTCCAACCGGTGTCAATAATGGTGTGTGGTTTTCATTATTTAGTCATAAAAAACCTGTAAATTATTTCCTGGGTTTGCTTATGTTACAAGAATTAATTTTTATGTTGTGGTCAAATTTATTGGTGCACAATAGAGTTTTGTAACACGTTAATCACTTCCGACGAGCTATAGGTGACGTGTGCGATGGAGAGTTGAAATTGGTTTTATTCATTGCTTGATGAAGCAGAGTAAGGGCTGCATACAAAGAGAACTCTGTAATTACAGAGGGTCCCGAACCACAAGTCCACCGACCGTGTGCCCAGAGACTATGCCAGGCCGGGGGTTGAGCAGGACCACACAGAAGATAAGTACAGAGAGTGACTATAAGTTGTGGCATTCCTTTGATGTGGGAGTACGCAGTCTTTGATTGGCTGTGCGAGGCTTTGGAAATGGGCATCGCGTCTGACTGGCTACTGCGTTCTGTGAAATGTTATGGGACACTTCGCAGCGAATAAGTGTCATCTGCCGTCCTTTATCGGCTAACAACACGGTGCATAGCGAGTGGTTCTGAGTTGCAAATAAAAGTCGTCTTCTTAAAAAGATGACATTGATGGTAATTCACAAGATTGAAGCTAACTTCACTACATGATTATGCNAATTCACAAGATTGAAGCTAACTTCACTACATGATTATGCAGCGTGTATTATACATAAAATGTTTAAACGTGAATGTGTTAATTTCACAAAAATTCATTACTTGCAAATTAAGTAAACAGTATTAATATTAAAATTGCGATAGCTCTGCGGTCCACGGTTAAATTATTTCTGCTTCAGCTCTTTACGGTTCTCTCTGTCCTAGGTAAACATCAAAATTTATATTATAGATTTAACCTGGTTTGCGCTTTGCCCGACTACCACGCTGTTTAACGAAATTATTTTTATCACCCATGCAGACAAAACTGAATAAAAATCTTCAGCCAATAACGACTGTTGACGAAATCGTACCACTTTCTATTTTTCTCGCAAAGCATTAAATCTGTCTCTGCTCTGGGAAATGAGTGGTATAGTCTATTCGCGGTTACTTCACAATATATGAATCAAACATTTTAAAGTCCACCCTCCGTATTGCGTGTTTGGTTGTTTCCTAAATATTTCACGTATCACAAGCATTTTATGTGTTACTATAAAAAATACGTAGAGTTTTGTAAAATGGAGTTTTAATTATATTGTATCTATATATTATGTTTAATTTTTATTAATATTAATATAAAAAAGAAGAAAGTAGGTGTGTTGGTAATGACTAGTAAGAAATAGTTCTTATGCAAAATACTATTACACAGGGTGCGCACGAACGCAGTGCGTTGTCCCTTTGGTTTTATTTTTCAGACACGGTTAAGCTTTGTTTGCATGAGGCGGAGTAATATCATGCGAATAGATTTTTAGTAGGGCTACAGAAAAGTTGGAATTAACCGGAGTGGACTACAGGAGAAAACCGTAACGTGCCTCCGTATGATTTTCATCAGGGTTTCTGACAGGAATTACTCGTCATAGAGAGTTATGGGTATATTCGGTGTGTTAGGAACATAAGCCTATTGATGAATTAAAGCTGACGCAAGAAAAAATATTTTATCGGAAACAGAAGCCATGTGATGTAAAAAAAAGTCTACCTTTGATTAATGCTTCCACAGAGTAGCAGCATATTGGTTCGGAAAATCCCGCAGTGATGATAAAGTTCCCGTGTTTGATGGTCGTACAACCCAAAGAGCAGTGATATTCTCTGCCCGAGAGCATTGAAATTGTTTTCGCAATATGTGTGACATATATTCCCGTCAAAAAGAACAAAGGCATAACCGAATTAATTAGTTAAGATGATAAATAGTTAGGTATGTGACTCAAATACGCCACCGACCTGAGTAAGCTTACATTGAAAATTACGTGCTTTGTAGTTTTATGCTACAAGACCAAATTTATATCTGAAATAAAAACATTTCATGTAAACAAGTCTTTAAGTTGTTCTAGCTAAGAAACAAGTAAACGTGGAAGGATCCTGTAGTAAATGTATAAGACAGAGGAGAAATAGCTGCTTATTCCACGACATCCAGAGGTACGCGCCAGCAAAATGGCGTCACTGGCTAGCATCATGTCGGGACAGCGTCCATGAATCAGTGCGCGGTAACCTACTTGCCAGCCGGCAAGGAATAGGGAACATTTTACAGCACGGGGTATCCAGCCAGACACAGGGTCCATTCTAAGAGCCTCGGGCAGCCAATCAGATAGTGGGTACGCCCGCATCAAAGGAATAGCCACGCCATTTTGCCTCTGTTTTTTGTCTACTCTATAGCCATGCCGTATGGGTTAAATCCCTTTCGTAGGAGCGGCGCTCGACGTAAGGCTTGTGCCAGCGCAAGGCCACTTACAGAAAAGGAAACGAAACAATTAGTGAAAGACAGTTTCGACATCTCCTCGACACTCAAGCGATGTTGCCATGTCTAACGGGACACGTATACAACAAACGTACTCGTCGAAGTTTCTTCTTCCCCATAGCTTGTTCCCACTGAGCCCGCATTTCAAACCCTCGTCTTGTCACAGCTGTGGACATTATTAACGCGTTCATTCCCCGTCTCCGTGACCGAGGACGTGTTGCACGTGAAGGATATTTGTGGTCGGCACTGTACGTCACAAGCAATAAGAGGCCAATGTTCTGAGCATCTTCCTTGTGAGAGACCTTATCTATTATACGCACTTTTCATTAGTGAATGGTAAATGCCGACATCAGCTATGAAGCAGCAAGTTCTTCACTTGTTGCGCTCCACACAAGTACAGAGAGCATCATAAAATGAAACGACTTCATCACTTCAGCATGGAAATTAGTTTGGTACTGAACGGATCAACATGGTACACTTGCTAACTCGCTCCTACTGGGCCTGTTTATAGTTTTTAATGAATTATATGCAATCTGTATTTTGCAAACCTCGCATCATTTCGTAGCTGGTCAGAGACGGATATGTATACATATATAAAACGAAACGTGGAAATACAAGATAGGAATAAGTTGAATATTGTAGTAGGTAGGTATTCACGTGTCTATAAACTAAAACGAGCTCTGGGGTGACAAACAAGTAATATTACAATTCGTAATTTTAAATAAATTTGTTAAATATTTATTAATAGGGCAAAATTAAATAACTAACATATAATAATGAAAAAAATATTATATGGGTGAACTTAAGTAATTCAAGTTAAAATTTTTTTTAATGCACTGTAGAAAAAAATGCATGGATGTTTTTACTTATTGCGGTCGAACTCTCGCTCATGAGTAAACAAGACTCTTGATTTGCAAACGCAGCACTTTCCATTTACGACCAGTGTCACCGTCGGTAATTTCGTCTTACCTCAAACAAGCTGTCTACGCAAGTCACCACTAGAAACTTTACTGCTTCATATGGCAACGGTACCTTCCCCCCCCCCCCCCC
>NQII01002214.1:413282-450641 GCA_002778355.1 Clitarchus hookeri
GCTCTAAGTTTGTGTTGGGCGCGTTTGGTGCTTCGCGAGTCTTTCTGTCTCTCTGCAGAGTAGGACGACCCTAGTCCGTTGTTAGCCCGGCGAGACTTTAGTTATTGTCACCCGGTGTTTAAACTTTCTGGAGTCACTCATTTGCAGTCCTCAGATATGATCTCAGGAACCTTAGATCAAGTAGTCTGTAATACTGCAATTAAAATACGTAAATTTTCCTTCCAAATAAATACATATATATATATATTTCAAAATTACTTAAACATTACATTCTGTGTGTTTGTATGTTAAAATATTACAACAAAACTTCATTTTACATAACGGTAGTATAGAGCGCATACGTTAATTAAGGTGGAAGTTATCGAAATTCTTAAACGAGACTGTTAATAAAAATCTATAGTATTGTTATCACAAACTATAGAACTAGGTTTCGATTTAGTTCATAAATTCAAGCAGGGACATATTATAACATAGGTTAAATGCGAAATACATGTAGTATTATTCCATACAAGCGTGCAAAATACAGTTTTGTTTTAAAACATATAGCATTTCAATTACTGAATGCTTGTTTTTAAGCATTACAAATTCCATTGTAATATCAACTCTGCCAATTTTGAGATGCTAAAGTTATCTTCCATTACGCCAAAGAGAAACATTTTATTTACTGGAAATTTTTGTGAGATATTTTTTTTTGCTAGCATGACTACGTATTCAGTGAGGAAATGAAGTTACAAATTCTGAAGTGCCAATCTCACGAAAACAACAGTTGAGATACACATCTCAATATATAATGTTAAAATACCGCGCTGGTGTAGTAATGAGGTTCTTATCAGAGTTCGCCTTGTAATCACCGTAACGGCAGTCGTAGTGGGGCCTACCAGAGTCATTTTCACCTCGCCGCCACAACCCCGATAAAACAGAAGGAGCTGCAGTGCAGTTTATTACCTAGCGCACGCACCTGTTACCGCGTGATTGGAGGAGGCAAACTGTGACTCGCCGGCGTGGAAAAGCACCCTTAGGCACGAGAAGCGTTACCCCGCAACATGGAGACGAACGGAGATGTTGGAGAACAGTGACAACTGAGACGGTTACCCTGGAAGGGCACTTTGAGATGTCTTGTATCTCTGTTTCATTTACGAAGGCACAGCGTTGATGCCCTGCTAATGTATCCCTCCGCCTCAGTTGTTCCGACATGTGTAGAAGTCATGCTGTGTGTTATGTCAGGTGTTCACATTACGAGGCTCTTCCACGCTCTATGCACATCCAACCTGTGTAAAGGAAAGTATGACATTTTCCGATGCACCAGAAACTGCAAAATACAACATGTGCAATTGCGGAAAGTATTTTTTAAAGTTTATAGCAAATTAAAATGTTTAAATGTAAAATGTGCCTAGTGCAGTGTTTTACACATGTGCTTAATAATGTAAATTATTATTTAAAGACAATAGTTTGCCATATATATATTGGTTGCAAGGCACATTGCATATATATCTTTATTTACTTTTTGTCATAAAAATTTAGTCTGCAACAGATAGCAGTGAAAGTGAGAGTGAGAGTGTATTACTTAAGTCTGTGATTAATTTAATGAGGTTACGGGCTTCACAAACATAGAAAAATTAATAGACGTTATATCTTTTGCTGGTAAACATATTTAGAATTGGAGAAAGAGTGAAAACTAGCTTTGAGGTGGGTTTATTAAGCTTACAGGGTTGCCAGTCGCACCTGTAATCTTCGTTTTACCTTTTCAGTAGTGTTGTTTTTGTTATTTTGTTAAATTATAATGCTGCGACTTTATTCATGCATGAATCACCCACAAAATGTGTTTGTATCCTGACAGAATCTAATATTTGGTGCCTTACCTGCGTTATTTTTTGACACATTAAAATAAGTTATATGTTTACTGTTGCTGTAACATGCTTGAAAAGGCGACAACGCTTAAGTTCAGCCTGTATTAGTCATCGTGCCAAACATTATAGTTAGTTTATTTAATATTTGACCTAATAATCATTACGAATGCGGACACTTGGCCTTGCATTTTTTAGAAATATTTTTGCACACGGGAAAGTACAACTTACAGTAACTCTACTGAAACAAAGACATTGTAGATAACTTGTCTTATTTATGCTATTGGCTCAATAAGTGGCAATTCACACGAACGTGACTAAATAAAATTGAATTATATATTTTAAAAACATGTGGCGTTATTATTACGCACTTCAGTTAACATATTAAAGCTAAAACTTCGACTGAAAGTTGTAAATCTAAGATACCCTAACACAAAAACTTTGACTTACTTTTACGCTGCAGAAACACTTCGTTATTGTACTCAAAATAAACAAATCCAAAAAATTCTGGACATAAATGTCCATAAATAAATATCACGTAACCTGAGGCACAAAAGTGGATAAGCCTACAGAATTACTTCGGCCTCGTGTTATTTACACGTACTCAATACATATAAAAAATAAGTTCACTATGTATGAAGTTAGCACATACCTGAAACTGCTGAAATTCTAATTCCGACGATTAATGTTTTATAAAATGTAATATTACGCGCTTCAAATAACTGTCACATCAGTAACAAGTAAAAAAACTTTTGATGTGTAAATATGTGTGTACGTGTGTGTGTGTGTGTGTGTGTGTGTGTGTGTGTGCAGGTTCTGTTGGCGAACCATACAGGAATATTTCATCACATCACAAACATATGCCGCTGCACGCGAGGAAAAGAAACACACGTTGCTGGGCCAATGCTATCACGAGCAAATAAAGAAATATTAATAACGCACCAAAAACAGCACTGTACGGGAAATAGTATAGTAATCCGTTTCACTATTTCACGGTATTGACAAAGTTGAATGGAATAAAATGCGAAATGTAGACACACTCTCGTGAGAAGGTAGCAACCACGGAGTAGCCAATACGGCGTCGGCCACACGAGGAGGCCGTTGGAATGTTGCTCACAAGGCAGGGAGGGCCAGATCATGCCTCCTGATAAAAAAATAACGATAGTTGAAACTTTTAAAAGTACTTACTAGCAGGGTCAAACTATTTTTAAAAAAATCGCTTATGTAACTAGAAACGCAATATGGTATTTAACGTTTGATGTGAATCTTAAATTTGCTGATATATTTTGCGCACAATAATTTCAGTAAAACGTTGCCAACGTGCACACACACACAAACACGTTATGAACCAGCTGATTGCAGGCCCTGCAAATTGAGTAACATGTTGTGACACCATTACAAAGTTGGTGGTTCTACCAGTCATTAAACGGCCTTCGTAAATGAAACACATTGAAAAAGTAAAAGAATTTTAATAATGCAATAATTGACTGTATTCTTTCTTGAAATTATAGGCGTGTTTAATAATTGCCGACAACAGTTAGTTCTTGACTAGTTTCTATTCTTATTTTATTATTTGGCGCCTCTTTTTTTTGCATTGAATGTTTTTTTTCTGACTACAATATAGTGGTGCAGTGGCTTGCGATTACAATAACAATAATTCGAATAGTTAAATACGTAACATTTTTTTTTGTACTTAAGATGACAATCTAAGGAAGTGTTTGTTAATGGGTGGCGTTTATATCGCCTTTAGGCGAAGCTCTTTCAGTACCTATAAATCAAAATCACTTCAAAATTGCTTACTTAAAAAAAAAAACAGTTTGGACTAGTTGTTATGGCAACTCGGCCCTCCAAAACAACGAGTGTTGTCCACAACATTTCGCTCTGAAAGGTTGCCTTCCCTGAACGACACGTCCACTGTTGCGTGAACAGTCTTGCACTGAGCCGCGGGATCGCGAAGGCGCGCAGCTCGCATACTGCTGTTTTCTTTGTGTTCAAACTGAATACTAGGAAGTTTCCACCTGCGTTCTGGTCGCTCGCTCAACAACACAAGCGGCCGTCGCATGTTGTAAGTCAAGAGTTGTTGACTGACTGGTGGAGCGTATTGAAGTTTGTTGTAGATAAATTACAGTTCACATTGAATTTTTCTGGAATTCTACGACGAAAACCGCAGGCACATACTTAAAAGAAATATATCAAAATAACTAACTCTTCATAGTACTTTATTGTCCTAGAGTACCGACAACAAATAGGCCCTACCGACAAATCAAGCACGAAATTAAGTTAGCTGAACGCATAAACATCACAGAGTAGATCAGTATACAGACACGACATATCGTACGGTTTTTACATATCCGCTGATAGGCTGCGCGAGGCTCTGAGAACGGGGCTTGTGTCTGATTGGTTCTCTTTCGGATGGGCTGCTCGGCATGTAGGTTACCAGGCGCTGGCTGACGATTGGCGTTCCGACATTTTGTTAGCCAGTAACGTAGTGTCGTTGGCGTGTACAGCTGCAGTTGGCTTAGTAAGAGCCTGTTTCACCTCTGTGTTGCTAGTACTCTGTGGCAACATCATATAGGTAGTGCTGTTTGTCTGTACTGACACGTGCGTCCCCACCCTCGCCCCAGTTAGAGTAGCCAGTGTACTCCTGAAGAGCAACAAGCTCGCTACTTGTATCTCCGAGTACAGGAGCTGCTTCCTCATGGATCCTGGCTAACTGTGCGCTGTGTTGTCACCAAGTGTAATCCCTTTTGTTTCGTGTTACTTATTGGTGTTACACTGCACTTCAGTGAACCATACAACTTTTACTTTTTGTGATAATCTGTCACCGTCATTTCTATACGAAATTTCAGCCAACAACGACGTTACATTTTCCGCAACTTTCAATCAATAGCCTGCTCTGTCAAACACCCGACTGCCAAATTGATTTTTGGACGAAAACATGTTTCGCTAGAATCGTTTTGCACTAGCACCTTTCCTCTGTATCGCTTGTGATTAATGTATTATTTACTACACCAATCGCGTTCTATGCCAAATGCTAATTCAGAGACGCCTCTCAGGCTAAACACCTGTTGGCAAGGCGCTTGCCTTGTCATGTGGCCAACTGTAATGTAAGAGTAATTTTTCAGCACAGTTATTTGGTTTAAATAACATTCTGGATAACTACTTCTCCAAGTATCCCAGTTCCAAAATTCCAATGGGTTTTGATTAAAAGAGGTGTTTCACGTCCTGCAGAAATTTTCGAGTACGTCGAGGTCTTTTAATACTTCAGGTCTTAAATAAATTATTGTTTTTTTAAACGTAGTACATACAAATATTTTTTTATATATTGCATTTTGACCAGCAACAAGTGAAAGCGTGCTAGGTGTTGGCCCCTTATCGGCTCCTACCTTTCATAAGAACGGTAGCAGCGACTTCTGATAATAGCAACACTCCCACCAAAATTGTTCGCTATACGTTGGACTCGTGCAGTAAAATTCTTGTGGAAAACGTGCAGGAGCGAAGGCACAGAGACCGAAATGTATACAGCTGTAAAAAATCCCGAGTTCCGTGACACGCCCACTAGACTCCTTAGTCTTATGTACGCTATAGTTGATATGAGTCGTTCATGAGTTGCTTGCTACGACAGTTGAAGGCGACGATCGTATGTGCATTCTGTTGTACGTATATTGCTGGATATAGGTTCTCCAGGGGGAGGGGGGTCCTGACAACACGTGGTGTAACTGCAGATGTCATATTGACGCACGAGTTGCTGGATTTCAACTTGTCCACAAATGAACTTGCAATTTTCAAGTCTCTTCTGAAACTGTCAACGCATTCAGACTCCAGAGTGTACATTTGTGTTCACAACGCGCAGGAAGTTTGATTTGGGTGAGTTAATGCCCAATGCTCTTCCCTTTGGGTAATTCGTTCGGTTAGGAACGGTTCACATTACTATAACCCAACTCGAAGCCTGCAACATGTAAGTCGAGGAAACTAAACAAATGTTGTTTCGACTCGTGTACAGCGCGATTACAAATATTTCTTGTTTGCAGCACCTGTAAATGTAAATCAAAGTCGGTCTGATAGGAATAAGTACCGCCTAGCGGTGAATGTATTACTTATCGCCTTCAGNCACGAAGCCTGCAACATGTAAGTCGAGGAAACTAAACAAATGTTGTTTCGACTCGTGTACAGCGCGATTACAAATACTTCTTGTTTGCAGCACCTGTAAATGTAAATCAAAGTCGGTCTGATAGGAATAAGTACCGCCTAGCGGTGTCTGCATACTTATCGCCTTCAGACGAAGCTCTTTCAGTAGCTATAAATCAGAATCACTTGAAAATTGGTAATTTTTAAAAAAGCAACAGATTGCACTAGTTGCTATGACAGGCCGGCCCTCCAAAACAGTGAGTGTTGTCCACAACATTCCGCTCTGAAAGGTTGCCTTCCCTAAACGATACGTCCACTGTTGTACGAACAGTCTTACAGTGATCCGCGGGATTGCGGTAAAAACGCAACTGTACTAAGTTATAGTGTCTGTACCTAGGCCGCGCGTGAACCTAGCTGTCCCGGGCACAGTGGCAGCTACTTTTGTTGCTCTCCGACATCCTGTGTACGCTACCCCTCTCCAATCCCTCCCGCAAACCCCTGCCCCTGTCGCCTTCCGCAGAGGGTGAGGTCACAGGGGTGCGCTTGCCTCCCCTCCTTCCCCCCTACCCCCTCGTGCTCGGTAATTGAGTGTGAAATTAACATCGGAACGCTAAATAGGTGCGAGATTCGAAAACAAATGGATGACATTATGGCCTTTATCACCTCCCGGGGCTCATTACCGCCGCTTCTCTGGCCGTGCGACGACTACTCCAGCTGGCTCTGCACTCCGGGATATTAACTGACTTCCCCGCGATAACGTGCGTCACGCGCCTGCCCCGACATATCACTCAACTCCTCGCACGGTTAGTTACGGCGTGGCCGGACATCAGAAGTGCTAACCGTCACAGAATAGGAGATACGGGAAATAATTTTCCCGTGTTCTACGACGTCTATGTTAGATTCAATAGTGTTTTGCATACTCGATAGAAATATTTTTGTTCATTGGTGCCTATCTCCGTGAGCAGACGTAATCAACCCAAAATTAGCTGCGTGGTATTCTGACANAATATTTTTGTTCATTGGTGCCTATCTCCGTGAGCAGACGTAATCAACCCAAAATTAGCTGCGTGGTATTCTGACTAAGTATCCTCGCAGATTTCTTATTCGATCAGACTGCTCTCGGACGTGACTAACAAACTGCGACAAGATTGTCAAAGTAATTTTGTCATCGAAAGAAAAAAAATTCGCTGGTCTAGTTACAGCAATAGGAAAATAAAAAACCACTTTAAGGATTAAAAATGTACGAGACAAACCTACGTTATCTTTACTTTGCCGAAGTTTCAAAATTGCATCAGTTAGTTTGTAAAAGTAATAATTTCTCCGGCCACAATATGTATTTTAAGTGTAAAATAGAATGTTTCTGGGACACATCTGTTAGAAACTTACGTGTCGTGTAAAATATAAACTAAAAAATATATACATACATATATATATTTATTAACAGAAAAAATTTGCAAACTGTGTTTCAAGGATATTTGTCATGAAAGAAAAACAGTCGTTGGCTTGTTATTGCCTTTCCAGGTTGATCCATAGAGTAGCAGGACGTTTTGTCTTATAATTAAAAAAGCAAGTTGGCACGTGAGTTAAGTGGTGGAGAATAATATTGAAAGTGGGAAAGCGACCACAGATAGCTTTGTTCCCTTGCCTGTAGAGTGACAGGGCCGCCACACGGCCCTGTGTCTCAGCACTGTAGGATCCACTCCCGGGGGAGTGAACCTCGGACTTGTGTTGTTCGCCTGTCCTTTCTATCCGGCGGGAGCTCCCTTTTCTCCCGCCCTTGCACTCTATCGCCGCTCCATCCTACTGTTCGTCAAACATCGTCTTTCAGGCACGACAGCACCTGCACCCTAAATTCAAATAAATGTTAAAACTACTGTTTTGCAATGAAAGTCAGCTGCTCGAATCGGTGAAAATAGCTTTATTTAGAATAGGTGGAAAACCACTGGCTGTTTCGGTGAAACAATTACACTGACAGACAAAGGAGACGGCTACTGAGTGCGGTGAATTAAATATTGTTTTTTATTGAATCTATCCTAATCACTACGGACAACAAACATGTTTCCGATAATCGCTGTTTAAATTGTGCAATTTAACGTAAATTAAAAAAGAAATAATAACACTTTAGTAATCCAGGATTTAAACACAGATTATCACTCTGCCAGACAGTTAAATTTAAAGAGAGAAAATAGACCTACAATCATCAAAATAAGATGTGTCAAAAGAAGATGGATGCGTCACAATCAGTAGCGATAGCTGGTGTAAAAGAAAGAGGAAAACATTTCTCGAGG
Organism: Clitarchus hookeri; assembly: GCA_002778355.1. Classification (NCBI taxonomy): domain Eukaryota; kingdom Metazoa; phylum Arthropoda; class Insecta; order Phasmatodea; family Phasmatidae; genus Clitarchus; species Clitarchus hookeri. Next base: position 421,543 of record NQII01002214.1, read on the forward strand.
CAAACGAGAAACAAAGATACCAAATTCGCTTCTATAGAAAGAACAAATCGGTGGAACACTAAGACTACGAAATAAAAACTGTTCCGAAATTCGCGCTTACCTCTTACACCAGCGTTTCCTAACCTCTTTCAGCCACAGACCCCCACTTAATTCACTCACTTCAGTCAGGCTCGCACACCGCCCGCTGGCGCACGTTCGTCGTGCTAAGTAAGCGTAGCGATTACGAGACACCTGGTGGCATTTGTTTATTACTGTTAAATGGTCCAGAGATGAAACTGCGGACCCCCATACATATACTCGCGGACCTCCAGGAGTCCCCAGGATAAGAAACACTGCCTTACACCAAGTGGATGACAATTGCAATATAAAACTTAGTGAAAATATATTCCGCAATACGAAATAGTAAATACTGTCTCTATGGCGACATTCACTGTCGTGTTGCAGACGGTGTTTGACGGTGTACCACACCCGAGACTGAGGTGAATGGAAAATATCAAAACACAATCAAATAGATGCAAAATATTATAGTCCAAGGAGACTTGAACTTCGCACCGCAGTCAACAAATAAAGCAACGCTAAAGTACAGCGTGAACTACGGTATAACATATCGAATGTTGTTATTATTTACAGTAAACTATTAACCGACTCTCCGCCCACTGGCCCGTACTCATCACACGTGCTGTAAGACAAGTGCATCTGGCTGGGCGCCTAACTGTCCTTACATCGCTGAAGAAGCGCGCCTGGGTGAAAACATGGCTTCCCATGTTCTCGGCACGTGTCACTGTCTTCTTTCTTTGCGTGTTGTCGTCAGCGCGCCCATCTCAGATATTTCCGCACGTACCTCTTACACTGAGGATTCCAATACTACAAGAATAAACCTCGTGAAGCCTTTGCAATAAATTAGTCCTGAAAAATTTCCATGCAAAGTTATTAAGGCGCTTCAAGATAATTAATGTTAGCGCAAATGATTTCCGTGATATTCTTCCCTCGCTGGTTACGAGGTGGGAGATGTAATGATACGTGTTATTGTATTGAGAAGTTGGTCTCAAGTTCGCGCACAGAAACGTTGCAGCCGCCGAGTATTCTGAACGCAGCTGTATCCGGAAGACGTTTTTGTTACAGGATTTGCACTTCTATTCCGGGTCACGCTGCAGAAATATTCCGAGAAATCAACGATTTGAACTTCGCACCACACGTGCCCGACGCCCTAACGACAAAGGTCACGCAGGACTATGTATTAACGCAGTAAGAGTTGGACCGTTCTTTCCTTGTTACTTCTTAGGAATTTATTTGTGTTATTTATATATTATATGTTTACAGCAGTGATTCCCAATGTTCTACGAACCGCGACCCATTAAAAAAAAAGCCAAAGTTCAGGACCCACTGTCATGCCTTATGCGAGAAACGTACCGTTTGTTCCATCATGTTCGCATTGTACTTCTTACGTAGCGTAAGGAACTGAAGAGTACTAGGATTAATAAAATAGTTTAAAAAAATTAACTATTAAAGAACAATTTTAATGAAAAAGATAGCTTATCAAACAGCATTACACAATGTGTTACGTTACTAATTTNTAACTATTAAAGAACAATTTTAATGAAAAAGATAGCTTATCAAACAGCATTACACAATGTGTTACGTTACTAATTTAGTTTAAAAATTGTTTTGGTTTTAAGAAATCAGATTTTTCTATGCGAGGGTTGCATTCACTGCGTGCTCTGCGTAATATTTTACGTCTGATTGACACTCGCATTGCATGTGTGTAGGTGCTAAATTATTACATTCATAACTCATGTATATGTTTATGTATGAAATTCTATTTTTCGTGGCCGACCATATTTTAGTCTGCGACCCACCAGTGGATCACGACCCGCACTTTGGTGAAATATTGGTTTACAGTAACCAATGTTGGCTGTTTCATTGCTCCTGTGTGTTTTAACGCAATACTCTACATTACTGCGACGTTCAATGAAGTTCTGCAGTGGGGATTTCTGTAATAGCCATTATTTATTTAAATTCTTAAACATTATTTAAATTCATACGCTTAAATGTGTAAAAAACTTAATGTAATAGTGGTCACTGAAGTGATCATCACTGTTGTTTTTCATTGAAACGCAAATACGTGGAACTTGTTTTTCTCGTTCGCAGCCAGAGTTACTGTAGGTATTGAAGTCTGTCTTAACGACGAAATATCTGGACTTGAACTGTCATGAAGTACGTAACGATAAGCCGACGTCACGCCTCGCAAAGTTGCTTGCTTCCGCACGGAGGGCCTCTTGACATATGTGTGTGTGTGTGAGCCGCCCCTCGCAGCGAGGGCCACGTTCTTGGNGGAGGGCCTCTTGACATATGTGTGTGTGTGTGAGCCGCCCCTCGCAGCGAGGGCCACGTTCTTGGTGGAAAGTGTCCTACTTGCGAGCACAGTGTTGTCGAGTATCTTTATACTGCGAGAACCTTCTGGACCGTGTCAACACAGAAACGTCCCGTTCTCGGTGCACTGTCTTGGCCATTTTTCCTCTGTGAGTATGCGTATTCTGGAGGTTATATGCGCTCCACCACGATACGCCATGCCTGGCTTTCTAAAGACTTTACCCAGCGATTTTTTTTCTTCGGGACTCAAGCTTCACGCGAGTCAGAGTTTTTAATAATCTCACGCCGTCGCCTGTCAACCCGGAGGTCTTTTTTCGTTTGGGAGTCATTACTCACTGGGAGTTCTACCGAGCTAGTTAAAGGTGCTATCCTTAGAGCGGAGGTTATGCAGAAAAAAANGAGTCATTACTCACTGGGAGTTCTACCGAGCTAGTTAAAGGTGCTATCCTTAGAGCGGAGGTTATGCAGAAAAAAACATTTGTTTGCTTCCTGATAGAAGTGATAAAAAATTCATAACATTAATATTACGATTTGTTCTTGTTGTGACTTCGCTTGATGTTTTACAAATGCAATGTGGTGTTCAAGTTGTTCAACCGCAAACCCAGTTGTAGGAANAATGCAATGTGGTGTTCAAGTTGTTCAACCGCAAACCCAGTTGTAGGAACTACAAATATGGTTTTTATTTAAACAATATTAGTTTTTATAGCAACTAATAAATAATTTCATCACTATAATAAAATACTTAAAGGCATGCCTTTGAAGACAAACTATTGCAGTTGGGATAATTTCATTTGTTTGAGTGCTCAACATGACTAACGTCGCTGGCTAGTGCAGAAGTTTAACAGACATTCTATCGCTTATTTTACTGTGAAATCACACATGAAAAACTCTGCAAGGTTCATGGTAGAATACACTTTGCTAACTAAACTGCAGAAATCACAACCTTATAACTTAAAACAATTCTATATTACTTTTCATCGTAAATTTTGGAGTGTGAATAAGGCCATAAATTAAACAGTTATAAATATTACTGCCTCGGAAATATTCAAAGTATCAGTCGTTAAAAATTGCATCAATCTCCAAAGCTTTATGCACATAATATTCCATATTCTCTGAATAATATTTATTTTAATAATTCATTTCCTGTGAATTCCTTGACTTAAACTGTCTATTGAAAAACACTCTATGGCAAGTTTCGGAAAGGTAGAATAACTTTTTGTCTATGCTGATATACAATCTTCACAAAATTCCAAACCTCTTTGGCTGCAGTACAGTGTTTTAAGAATAAGTACAATTTAATTTTTTTTCTGTCACAGTTACTTATAAAAGAAAAAGTTGGTGACATTCAGAAATCGTAGTTTAGAAAAAAAAAGGTCCCTTGCCTCCGTTCAAATCCCGCAAGTTTATACCCAGTTATACGGCCTCGTGCTGAAAAAGAAAAGGATTACGCCAATATATACATTATATTTTTACCTCTACTTCGATAATAAGAGACTGCTTTGAGCAGAATTTACGGAGTGGCGTTTTCTATAATAAGGTTACCAAAGCCATTTCGACTTTAATCTGCGTAACCAGGTAATAAGAGGACAGGGCAAAAGGAGATTAAATACACCAACTAAAACGCCTACCCTATTACGCAGGATAAGACGACGTAATGAAGTTAGCGGGCTTGGCATTCTGGTTTTTTTTTTAATACATCTGTAGTTCTAATGGGGAAAGATATTTCTGTTTGGTTTGTAAGTAAATAATGGGATACGGGCGCAGAGAGATACCAGCGAAGGCTTATTTAAGCAGAGGGATTACGCCAGTATTGCTTTCTGGAACTGCATAAGGGAGAGGTCGTTACGTTTCGCGTGGCTATTTTGGTAATGGACGATCCAAATTACAGCATATGTGTTACAGTAAGGGAGGGTTCAGAGAATGTGCTAATCCATGCGACAACATTAGTTGGCAAAACGCACAGTGAAAAAAACTTTAAATGTTAGTTTCTTATACCACACTGCCATGAACTCAAATGCTAAACGTGACGGACGTCTTTAACTACGGTGGGTGCCGAACCACGGGATGCTTATAATTACCGCCTAGCCGAGGACTGGACTCGAACCGTCAGCGAATATGCAGCCACGCATATCTCGCCCGTGACTTGTAGGAGCGCACGGCAATCGAAGACCTTTGCTGTAATACATTTGTCGTAAATTCCCAAACCATGTTTCTGATACATGCTATTACTACAAATCAGTTATAATAAATCTATAGGTTTTTACGACTAAAGCAATATTTGAATTGAAAAATAATTTTTGCTACCTAAATTTTTGTAGGTGTGTGATTTCCTACACTGCATTTTACAAAATGTATAAGTCAGGGGCAGAAAATTAGTTTCTTGTAATTAGCGAAGCCATGTTTTATAGAAGTGAGTTTGTGCAAAGTACTGGATGCAAGTGATGCAACTGTCTTTGCTGCAGTTTCGTGTTGAAGTTTGGTACTTATCACAATGCGGTAGTGCGACATCTAGGATGGAGATGTACGGTGCACAATTATGGGCTCATTATTTAAATTAACATCTGATTTTTATTATATCTGGCATTTTTTCTCTTAAGGCTCACTTTTTGTTTGTTGATTCTAAACTTCNAATTAACATCTGATTTTTATTATATCTGGCATTTTTTCTCTTAAGGCTCACTTTTTGTTTGTTGATTCTAAACTTCACAGTTAGGCTTACTTGAAATACTTTTCGACGGGAAAAATGGTTAGTTTTCATTGAAAGATTTTATTATAACTTTCCCAATCCTTCAAAAACCCAGAGTGGAATAAAACATTTAAGTAAAATATACATTTTTGCGGAATACATAATACTCGTGAAAGCACCATACTGTAACATAATTATGCTATTAGTTAATAATTGTTTACATACCGATTTACATGAAAAATTGCTTTCGAACGTTATTTTATACTCCTGCGGTGAAGTTCATGAGGTGATTGTATGATATCAGGGCGTGTACGGTTAGCTTTTGTATAACATACTTCTATACTCATTTTCAGCATTGCAAGCTGTTATTAAAAAAAAATTACAGCTTAAAATATTTATAGTAGTCATAGATGAATATAATAAAACATAAATACGCATCAATATCAGATCATTAGGAAAACTTTAATCAAAACCAGAATAAAACGTGCTACGGATGTAAAGGACCGGAGATGGTTCATTTCCTTTGTTAAACCTCGCACTTTCCCAAATCTTCTTCCATGCTTTGGAGCGCTGGCTGGGGTGTTCCGTATGCGAAATGCCATCACAGCTACCATGCGTGCTGTAGTGTACTAAGCACGTGACGGCAGTGAATGACGTTCCACAAGTAACACTACAGCCACCGCCCAATCCAGAGTAAACTGAGTTTTGGGAGNCGTGACGGCAGTGAATGACGTTCCACAAGTAACACTACAGCCACCGCCCAATCCAGAGTAAACTGAGTTTTGGGATGAGAGTGTGTTTTCGTATTATTTTACATTCTTTACAAGCAGAATATTCCTTCACACAGTTAATTTTACATGCAGGATACCACTTCGTTATATATATAGAATTGTAATTTTATTTTACATCTCTGAAGACTATATTTTTTTAATTGAATAAGAGAAACTTATTCCCGTAATATTTATAGATCTGTTTTAGGTTAAACACAGTTTTCCCAGAGTGACTTTGCTCTTATGTGTCTCGCAATAGGATGCTGTTGTATTCTACAATAAAGGATTAAACTTTTTAAAAGCCTGGTAGTCATGTGTAAAATTGGCGTTCAAACTAGTTGAAAACATACTTTTAAGAAATGCACACTTCTTAGTTTTACTACGAAGTCGCATTAACTGGCTGGAGAAATTATTGAAATAAACTAAACAGCATATTTTATCCCAAACTCAGAGGATATCTGGCAATTTGCATTAGGTTAGGTTTACGTGAGAGAACACGGCATTATGGCCGANGCATTAGGTTAGGTTTACGTGAGAGAACACGGCATTATGGCCGAATTTGATGTTACTATTAAGTATGAAGTCAATAAATGCATTAAAGCCAGAATATACATATTTGTTAAATAAAGTAAATAATTTTTGCTGTACTCGACTTTAGGAACGTTCCTATTATTGTCACAGCAAAGCTTTATCAACATAAAGGGTGCTCTTGAAACATAGTGCCGCTATTGCAAAATTCAAAATTTCCTGGTCAAATCACTCGCTGGGGTAATATCTGCTTTTTTCCTTTATAAGCAATAAAAATAGTATTTATTGCACGTCCTACGTTTGTAAGAAATCAATGTTTTATGCACAACTTCCTAGTAATATTCTAAATAGTCAATGCAAATCTTATCAANCTACGTTTGTAAGAAATCAATGTTTTATGCACAACTTCCTAGTAATATTCTAAATAGTCAATGCAAATCTTATCAAACTATAGCCAGACAATGTTCACATCTTCACTGATTTAGTCGAACAACTTCCATGTCGAAGTAAGGGAACTGCACACGAAAATGGTATTTATATTACATAAAGAAACATGCGTTGTGACAGAACAAACGTTTTGGTGTATATAACGAAGATTAATTCTAATATTAACTATACTTAGCCTTCGCAATCAGCCGTGTCCTACGAAATTTCGGTGTCTCATGCATGTATGTATCATGAGTGTAACTAGGAATAACTAGAAATTTATGGCTGACCTTGAAATTGCCGTTCGCTTACTTCAGAGTCACCAACAACTTACCTGAAAGCAAACAAAAACACTTGTTACTAGACAAAAAGTTGTCATTAACATACGAGAATGAATTAATATATAAACATGTTTGTATTAATTTATATGTCTTATAATTATGTGTCAATAGTTCATATCTTACGTCCATATTTAAGTGGTAAGGTAATTAGCTAAGTTTCTATCATATTTTTCAATAAATACTCCTGAATTCGAATCAGGAATAAATTAATAGAGGATTCAATATGGCGGGTGACGCAGACTCTTAACCGACGTTTAGTGACTAGTATTTTAATGACAGATGTGATTCGGGTTTGAAGTGTGTGCACATAGTAAGATGGCTAGGTAAGGGAACTTGTCGTGGATTCGACTGAATACACTCGCTATCTGCTCACTGGAGCAGCAGTAACGATGTCTCAAGTACAGAGCAGACTTGCAGAACTGTGTAACAGTGAAGTTTCCCTGTCCCCGGAGACAACACGCGGATACTGAGAAGAGAGAGACAGGAGGCAGCTTGGATCGTACACGTACTACCGTGACAGGACCGCGATCAGAGAGCTGTCTGCCGGCGAGACAATGAACCAGCGGCGGCGAGAGCAACCCCCGTACGCGGCAGTATGTCGTCGCCGCAGGTACCTCCACCGCGGGATGCAGTCTGTCATCCGGCCCCACGCCTCTCTGCACTCGCAGCCCGTTCCTTTGCACGTCACGCCGCGAGTGTGCTTTGTAGCGGTGTGCCCGCCACCTCCGCAAGCTGTCTGCGTCTCCTCTCGCACACTCCGCCGTGCCGTACAGTTCGGAGTAAACCACTTCACTCTCACGTTCGATATCCACATACTCTCCTACACTTAGACAATCATTATGGTCTCATGACACATACTCAATTCCTGATAGAAAATCCAAACATTTGGAATAATCATACTAAACAATCTTTAAAAACCAATACAAAAATTTAAATTAAAATTCTTATTAGTTAATATTTGAAAAATAACTTGCACCACAAAGTTTGGACCGCTTATGTTTTTTTTTTACTTCACAGGTATGGCATGTTGCAATGTACTTAAAATTCGACACTTGGTTCACCTTCGGTAAGATGGTGCCACGGTGGTTTAAGGGTCAGATTACCTTCTCGCCTCCCACCTACACGAACCAGGTTCGATTCACGGCGGGGCCACTCCCGGATTTTCGCCATGTGGGAGTCATGCCTGACGATGCCGCTTGTCGGCGGATTTTCCCGGCGATATCCCTGTTTCCCCTGCCCTTACATTCCGGCGCTGCTCCATAACAACTTCACTCTTCATCCTCGTCGGCTCTCAAGACCTCGGTATTAACAACCTCCCAAATTTCTCCACTGCATAACTCTTATGGTAATGATATTACATATACATGTATAGGCTTTAAGTTAGGAAGTTAAAATTCGAGTGTAGTCAAAAACACAAAAAAATCTACACGACAATTTTTTTGCGACATTCTGATGACAACGCCATTATTTTGAGCTGTAGCATAAATGAGTTATTAGTATTTTTAATTTTTATGCTTTTTTAATTTGTTTTTAAGGAAATCATTCTTCACTGCATTACTTTTTACAGACGATTCTTTTCGTATCAAAATGAGATCTGTGAAATATGTTAAAAATGTAGAAATTAATTTGAGATACTTGTGCACATTTAATTCTCAAATGTCAGCATTTCAATGAGTATGCCCAGCCTGTAGTTCTGGTAATGCTAGCATGCAATTTTTTCGGTCCTTCAAAATAGAAGTCGCAAGGATTTTGTTTAGTTATTTCTCTATCACAATCTCAAAGAACGATATAATTTTGGTCGACTGAACCCACTGGATTTTACATCCCGTCATATGTGATAACACAAGTGGTGAAGGCACTTTCAACTCGCCATCCGCTGGCTCAGTGAGCCAGTAAAGAAAGTTGCAGAGTACAGAATCCGCGTACGGCGCANCACTTTCAACTCGCCATCCGCTGGCTCAGTGAGCCAGTAAAGAAAGTTGCAGAGTACAGAATCCGCGTACGGCGCAGTAAGGATCAACAGGACAGTTGCTAGAGAGGAAATGATTACCCACATAACTGGCGTCCAAGCAGTGATTGTTAGGAGAGACCCACGTCTGGCTCGTTTTCAATGCCAGGAAATTTTACCTGCCGGATGTAGTTGAAAACAAACCTTGTTTAATCCTAGTTGCGCACTTTTGAAATAAGCTCACCCTTTTACAAAAATTTAACCGCAAGTGTGCCAATGTTCACACACGACTGAGTGGCGTACATACATCCCGTGAAGTGGCAGCGAAGCGCCAAAGGCAGACTAACAAAGGCCTGAACACGGTAAGAAAAAAGGCCTATGAAACACTCAGTTTACAGTGATCTGTACGAAAACAAAGTGCTTGAACTATCACGGGAACCAGATCATCGTGCGTAGCCTCAGTAAACGTAACTAAAATGTCTGTTACTCCCGTACATGCTAGAATCAGAAACGTCACTCAGTGAATGCCAGTAGTCGAAATTCACTCGATAAGCCGCTACCGATTAGAAAATCAGTTGTATGACTATGAGCCAGTAACTAGAGTTGTAGTGTAATTTTATGTAAACTAGCGCAGATCACGTATCATTAAAATACAGCCAAATTGCACCACCAATCAAGAACAGTCCTGCACCTCTACCTGATAAATCAATAAAGAACGTACGATTTGGAAATCTTTAGTCTATTTTGCAGTGACTGCAAAACTGTTGGCATCTTGTATAATCTCTAGACACCTGCAATAATAAAGAATTCATTTTTAGCGCAGCAAGACTTCAAGAATTTGTTCTAAATTAGATATCTACTTGTTTGAAACGCCCTGGTAAGCCCTGAGACAATCATAAGACAGTTTTCCCCGGCATCAGGTAGCGTGAAACAGTGCCAGTCAGAATCCTGTCACTTTGGTAGTGAACGTATTTAATTCTCCGGAAGTCACACGAGAGGGTTAGTAGTCATTGTAAGCCGACTATGATTGTGGATGTTATGTAAAGTGTTCCAAATACAACTTATAATAAAATATTTACAAAAAAAAATTGCTATCCGTCTCCGCGGGATGGCTTGTGTTGCAAGAATTGAGTGAACCATAGACACAACTGTAGAAACACAGTGTCATATTCGCCTATTATCACGAATCTCCACCCTATTGCTGAATAACGCAGCAGGTTTTCATTATTGAATGGCTAACAGCTAATGGAATGCCGACTAACCCATGGTCCATTTAAATGTTTTTTTTTCCGAAAATAACATAATTTACAGTCCGTCGTGTTAATTTCAGAACAGTAGTTAGTCAAAATTTGGTTTGTTTTTATACAAAATGTTCTGTGATACTGTATTCTTTGTAAGTAAATTTCTGACAAATAATATNCAAAATTTGGTTTGTTTTTATACAAAATGTTCTGTGATACTGTATTCTTTGTAAGTAAATTTCTGACAAATAATATCGATACGACGAAGCTACATTCGAGCCTGTTCTGTTTTTCATGGACAGATAAATATTCATAAATGTTTATCCTAATCTACACGCCGGCAGAGTTCTTACAGCATTTAAGGACGGAAGCCGCCACGGTGTTTTCGAACATATATTGGTAAGATCTAGAGTTTTTCTTCATAAAAGTTAAGACTCGTACCACCAAGATATTTTCCGCACTCTCGCCTTTGTTGTTCCTGTGGGTTCGTCCGTTATTACCCTGTCGGCGTGTTTGCTCCAGCTAGCTCTCCCTCGGGATGAAGGGGACGCGTGTGCGGCGGGAAACCACATTTCCAGGGACGTATCCTGGACCGACTGGAGTGAACTCAATTCCAGGTGGCGTCAGAAGGCGAGGGATTGCCTCTCCCGCGCGATCGTGACGGCGGGAGGGGGAAGGAGGGTATGAGGCCGCCGGAAGTAACTGTCCAACCGACACAGTCGCGTCACAACAAAGGAAAATAATCGGACATTTATTGGCTCCGCATCGGCGCGGGGAGCGGGCAGGGGGGAGGGGGGAGTGGCGAGGGGCAGGCCAATACGAAGTCGAACAAACACGACTCCGATATTACATCCTGAGAGCCGCGGACCAGGCGGGTATATTAAACATGCCGGCGGATTTGTTGGTTTTGCTCCGTGAGGCGGGTGACCCGGGGGTTAGGTGAGAGATCCACTGGATCGTCTCTTTTTCTTGTTGTTGACGTTGCCGCAGGGGAAAAAAAATAAACTGTGTTCTGGGCTTCCGACGGGATCGCCGCCGACGCAGATCCGTCAAGGGAAGGTTGCAATATTCGTCGGCAGACAACGGGAAAGTCCGCATTTCATTTCAAGGGCTAGCTAGATTTCAAATAGTTGTACGTTATTGTCATTTCTGCAGGTATTCCAGGAATACCTTGGCAGATAATGAAATATCCCTACCTAACAATTAACAGTAAATCAAATCCAAGGTCAATTGTCTTCTCCCAGAGTGGCTTGAAGCAACTGACGAGCAGCTGGAAGGTTTCATGAGCTGAGAACTAGTGACACACCTGTAGATTGCCATGTATTTCCATGGTGCCTGCTAAAACCAACTACAATCAGCACCAAGGCGAACCGGGTTTAATCCGCGGTTGGTTCACTCCGGATTTTCGCAAGTGGAAATCGTGCCGGACGATGCCGCTGGGAGGTGGCACGATTCCCACTTGCAAAAATCCGGGAACTTCCCCGCCGGGAATCAAACCCGGTTCGCCTCTAGGTGGAAGGCGAGTAGACGAACCTGGGGTTACGGAAGGGGGGAATAAGGGCCGGGAGGAGAGTTGCATTGGCTACACTTTCCAACCGCCTCATGTGCTCATTGAGAGGAGCTTGAGGTCACGTGGTCAGTCCTGTCCTGCGCCCACATGTTCACACGCTGCAGGAAGCAAACTTACAGCGCGATAACGCGTGTGCCCGTGTGTCGCTAGGGTGAGACAGCTTGTTCTACAAGATGTACAAACGCCACCCTGGCCTGCGAGACTCTAGCGCCATCGAGCACGTGTGGGAACGACGCCTGACATCCAGCCAAGGCATCGACGTCGCCCATCGCCCAGCTACGCCACGAAGTACAGTCAGCGTGGGATGCCGTACCGCAGAGGTACTGAATTGCCACATGTTCGGGGTGGCATCACATATTAATAAGATATCTGCTGTAAATTATTAAGTCAATGTTCTGGTCTTCCCACGGACTTGGTGGTTTGATCAGTCCCGCATACAACCTCCTTCTTGTTGTATACCGACTTGAGGTCAGATACGTCTATTTATAGGGGATGATGTTTAATGCATTTATTCTAGTGTGTGATGCGTAGCGTCATGCGAAATTATTAATTTAGTATATAATACGTCCCCCCCATTTTAATAGATATTTATTTATTCATTCTTTCACTTTACTCTGTATTTTAAATTTACTTTGTGTATTTCGTAGTATACAAGTAGTGCTATTTTTGCTTAAACTCTCACAAATTTTTGTGTTTAAGTGAAAGGCTCTTGCCTCAGTCTTTTTTCTATAAAGAAAGTTAGAAATAATTACTGATTTAATTTCCTATAAAGTTTTTGTATAATGAAGTACTTACTCTCTTCTCTAAGGAATGATAATGCCGGCCGAGACTTAGAATTACATTACATATTTTGAAGTCATTGTCAATTCTGCTATGGACTGTTAAAATAATATTTGTAAAACCTTATACACCTGAATATTATGTAATTTTTTTACAGCGTTTTTAAACGTGCATTTTTACGACAATCGCGAATGATTTTTTATTGTCATTCCAGGAGAATGCTAGTTCTTCTATCTGAAATTATTATTAAACTTTCGTGGACACCGCAACGAGCTGTAATATTTGTTCAGAACAGTACTACATTTAGTCTAACGCTTTTTTACGTTAGCTGTTTTGTTCTTGATGATAATGACGATAGCTGTTTATGCATATATGGAATAGTATCAACAAAGCGTGGCTCACGTGAGAATTTCCTCATTTATGGCTGTTTCCCAACATTTTACGAAGAAGTGCTGCAGAATTCTCCGTAAAATTGTGGAAACTTTTTTTCAAATAGCGGACTTCCCTAAATTTCATAAAACTTTCCGTGAATTCAGATAAACTCTCTGGAATCTTGCTAGTTAATTTTTTTGTTTCATGTTGAAAAAAAGTAATTACAAAAATTTTCAATTTTCATTATGCGTGTATGTTACTAAATAAAAATATTAAACATGTAACATTTTATTCTGGAGCAAGAATTGAACAAGATTATTATTATTATTTATATTTTTTTCAAATTTGTTATTCTTACCACATACTAACATCATTATGAAACTGTGTGCTCTAAGTATAATATTCATAGAAATGTGCCTTGAAAATTTTCGTTTATAGTAATGTTTAAGTTTTATTTTTATGTTTGAAGGAATGTATCTGTGCATCTGGGGTAATGGGTACAGTGCATATTTTACGAGACCGAGGTTTCGGCTTTGTTTTATTTTATTTATAGCGCTTTCTTCCGGGGTGCAAAGCACTATCTCCTACACTGAATAATAAACGAGTTAGCTAGTGTGCCATCACGGTACCGAGATAAAAGGCACTCCTGTAAAGGTTCATATTTGAGACATAGTGGCCTACACGTCTGATGCACAGATATGTAAGCGTCGCGTGTATGTCCTAACCTCGCAGAAAGGATAATTGTCTGGTTACAGTGGCGAAGATAACCGAGTGAGTACTCGGCTGTGTTCGTTCCCGGAAACTGGTCCTACAAAACACGGAGACGGCCCGTATTTTGTACTCACGAAGACGGACACTGTTTACTGTCATTCAGGATAGCATTTACGTTCATTTAGTGCATATTTAAGTACACATTTCAGTGAACATACGAACATTTCTAGCAATAGTTCCAGCCTTGATTGAAGGGAAATTACAATTGTTATATCATCCCTTTGCAAACATTAATAACTGGTGTTTTCAGAACTTCATTAATCTAAAACTATCAATTAAATCTTTGTAGTATAAAATATCGTCCACTTTTGCTATAAACTGTTAGGGTTGCTACTCAAACGCTGTAGGTTTACGCACTGCACGATTGGAGTACTTGCTCGTAAAGGCGAGAAGGTATACGAACTGTGCGCCCGTGTCGCCCTTCATGCTCACTTGCTACAAACTCTCTCAACAGCTCCAAGTAGACGGGACTATTACGGAACAGGTGTACAATCCGTGATATATTGAGGGGCAATGTTTACCGACAGTTAACTTTCAATAAACTATATGCACGTTTCGCGTTTTACTTTTTNGTGATATATTGAGGGGCAATGTTTACCGACAGTTAACTTTCAATAAACTATATGCACGTTTCGCGTTTTACTTTTTATGCTGCATTTCCTCTGCATGAGGATATTTCCCTGTAAGGATAAATCAGTGATACTTTTGGTATAATACCANTTTTTATGCTGCATTTCCTCTGCATGAGGATATTTCCCTGTAAGGATAAATCAGTGATACTTTTGGTATAATACCACAGAATAATTTTGATTAAGTCTTCGAAAATAAAGTCCAGTCAAAAATTTATCACCCACTCAAAAAAGAACGCATACTCTTCTGTCTTTTCTGAAAATATTTAAAATTGAAATATTTTAGGGGTTTTCCGCTGTGTTTGATGATGTGCCGGAAGAAAGGAAGACAAGTGAAGGCACTGCACTGACGATTTATCGGAACCCGGAAGGGACAAACGTGCACACCAACAAGATATCTGAAGACCGGGATTAATTACTTCACTTCACTGTCGAAGGCCTGTATAAGAAATTCTCGTTTAGATCCCAGTCCGACAAACAATACGCAAAATAGTTCACAGTAACGCAATACTGCCTTACGAAAGAGGGTTGCTTATTTCTCTTTACGGATCAAAGCTGGTAATTTCAATATTTTTCGTTGAACAAGTGTTTATTTGATTTGTTTCTGNCTTATTTCTCTTTACGGATCAAAGCTGGTAATTTCAATATTTTTCGTTGAACAAGTGTTTATTTGATTTGTTTCTGTAGAACAATCAATTTTTTAACGCCAACTTCTAAATAATTTAATTTTTAAATTATTTTGTGGCGGACTTTTTTAACGGTTACGTTGGTAACACTTTAACTCCTTCTAATGCGCTGTTGTACTATGNAAGAACAATCAATTTTTAACGCCAACTTCTAAATAATTTAATTTTAAAATTATTTTGTGGCGGACTTTTTTAACGGTTACGTTGGTAACACTTTAACTCCTTCTAATGCGCTGTTGTACTATGTTAGAATGTATTTAGATTTAAAAGTGAACGACTTTACAGTTTTGTAACATTTGTCAGAACAAGGTAGGAGATGAAAATAAATTCTTCACAAATAATTTAAAAAAGAGTTTAGTACACATTTTTTTTTCGTTTAAGCATTGATTAATTTATTAATTGTTGGAGCCCACTCACGTGCTTAAGATACTCGTATAACTAAGTTTGAATAAATTTTATTTAAACCAGAATACCATTTTTTAAAACAATACATAAATTTACTTGTAAAGAATAACAAGATATGAGAACCACGAACAACCTACATAAAGAGTATTTTACTTCAATAAACGTCGCTTCAATAAAAGTAACTTCAATAAACGCCACTTCAGTAAACGCCACTTCAGTAAACACCACTTCAGTAAACACCACTTCAGTAAACACCACTTCAGTAAACGCCACTTCAAAGCAAACGTATCTCTGGGTCGGAAGCATAATGTTTACTCAAATATATTGCAAGTAGCATTTAGCATAAAGAAACAATTCGTTCCAGGAAGTGAGCATTTTTAACGAAGCGTTAAGCAAATGCCACACAATCAGATTTCTCCAGGCAAACGTTAATATGTTTCCATGTTGAAAATAAATATCTCCGGAATGGTTTTTTAAGTATTTTCGTTGATGATAGTAATCTCCTGCTGACGTACAAAAGCAAAGGTAAAATTAAATTACAGCTATTCTAGGCAATCCCTGTGAAACATGCAGCATATTGAGTTTTTCGGATTCAGCGAATTACTCTTTCCCTTGTTTCGATGACCGATGAGTTTCTGCTCTGCAGCGACTTAATTAAACCCCGTATGAAATCCAGCGCAAGACGACGTTATTTTCCCCACAGGCATCAGCTCTGTAGCGCTGGCTGCCGCGAGGCCTGCTCCGGGCTATTGAAAAGGAATGAGGGGGAGTTTATTGAGCTGCATTTGTTTTGTTTCATTTGAGTTCTATTTTCGAAATTGATTGTCCTCGGCAACAACAAAGTGCCGGGGCGAAGAACGAGTTAAACACATTTTTCTTTCGTGAATAAAGTTATGAAAGACAAAACAAGGACAGAGCTAGCTGGCGACAGACGAAACCATTTTTTTTCCTTCCTCGCTGAAAGACCGTCATTCAACCAAACTGACAAGTAAAGGAAAAGGAAGTTTCTATTTGGTCTCTTTTTTTTTTAGAATTTCTTCTTATTACTTTTTCTTTTGTTTTTGACGTTCTGTTCTTTATCAGTGATTTTCCTTTTGCTCACAGGCTTTCCTTTTGTTGTATCACTCCGACAAATTGCGCAGCGTTTGATCAGCTACGGGCAATAATGCGACTGTCATGTCAGAAAAACACTTTGCAGTCATAAGCCTAGGACATGGGCGTTCGGAGAAAATACGTCTGTTAGATACAAACTGAATGCCCTTTTCCTGTTTCCTTTGTCAGCAAATAAGTGGGTTATGGAGAAAAATTACGAACGCCAAACAACCGTAACATGAGACGAATTCATATATCCCCCCCCCTTAGGAAAAAGCCTCAAGTGATTATGACTGCTCCCTTGAAAGATACACAGGAAGATTCTAAAATCACGGGACAAACATTGAGGGGTGGTAGAGCTCACTTAAACAAACAATTATTGTATAGGAATATATGGGCGTGAGTGACGCGTTGAGGCACAAACACAAAAAAAATAACACATGAAATGCAACACATTGTTTATTTACAACGTCGCCGCTAAATGCCTTTTTACAGCAATGTTTATAATAATTGCTCAAAATTGCTACCACCGACAGTAATGCAAGATTGGTAGCGTCAGTGGAGTGATTGGCGAACATATTCAAATACGCCGGGTATTTCACGCACGCCACCATTGTCAGCCAATCACGCCATATGTAGAGGTCGCCAAGCATGCGTGACTGTTGGTGGATGCATTTCCAGCAACTGTTTTAACATTTTCTGTACGGAATCACTCGTCAAGTATGCTGCTAATGAACATTTTATGTTTCCGTTAATGTGTTATGTTTTTGTGTTTGTGCCTCAACGCGTCATTTCCGCCCATATATTCCTATACAATAATTGTTTGTTTAAGTGAGCTCTACCACCCCTCAATGTTTGTTACATGATTTTAGAATCAGCCCGTATAATGTGTTTTTGTGGCGACTTCATATTTTCGTGAAAATACATCACCACTTGTATTTAAAAGCGCTTAAGCTTAGCTCCATTACTGTTATTGGATTAATTGAATTCTTACGGAGCTTAAGTTCTTGTCTGCAATTAAGATGCTCTAAGTACCAGAGTAACCCAACTCTGATTGGCCCAGTAGAGAAGGAAAATGTGTTCTCCCAACAACTTCGGCCAGTCACGCAGAAATCCGGTGTCGTTTCACTTCATACTTTATCATATTGCCACTGATTATTCTTGACTGTGGATTAAACTTCACTGAAACAGTTTTGTTTTTCAGCTTTAATATTTACTTGTTGACCAGTTACCTTTATGTGTCTGTCGTACGTCTTAAGCAAGAGNCAACTGTTTTGTTTTTTCAGCTTTAATATTTACTTGTTGACCAGTTACCTTTATGTGTCTGTCGTACGTCTTAAGCAAGAGAAATAAAATCGAATGCTATCGTAAGTTCATTGTTTATCGAGTGCTTCTTAAGTCAATCTTTGAAAAATATTTCTGCCCTACGAGNTCGAATGCTATCGTAAGTTCATTGTTTATCGAGTGCTTCTTAAGTCAATCTTTGAAAAATATTTCTGCCCTACGAGCACATATTATAAGGAAAATACTGACTAATTAATACGCATAAATAATTGTTGGAAGCAAAGATGGGAAAAGGTTTTTTTTTATAAATAACGCATTATTCAAAATGTTATGTTTTGAATGGTACCCAAAACAAATACATTCACTTGCGTTTCACGCACCATAGAGTAAATAGTAGCGAAACAGTTCCATATGCCTTGATTGCCAAATGTACACTTGTCGTAAGGTTTGTACACTTTTACAGAGGTCCAAGATGAACGACAAGCGAGGTAACTACTTACACTGTAAACCTTTTTTTGTACATCTACAAGAAAAACCCTTGGAAACCTGGTTTCAAAGTAAATATTTTGTAGGAGTTCAAAAAGATGTCTTCTAAAACCGCAATACGTTTATTCGAGATGTTATAAATTATAGGCTTGTATTTCAATGTTAATTATTGGGACGTTTGAAAAAAAAAAAACATTTTTTGTGTTTTATAAAAAATGTGACGAATAAATAAGAGGAGAGAGAGCAAGAGTGTGTGTGTGTGTGAGAGAGAGAGAGAGAGAAAGAGAGAGAGAGAGAAATTTATAAACCCTTTCCAATTTCTCCACAAGAAAATGCAAACCTTTTTGGCACCAGACCTCGAACTACATTGCATTTATAAACCAATTTTTTCTTTGCGGTAACAAATCATGTGACGTAGCAAATAAAGCGTTATTTTTCACTGCGGAATTTGAACAGTGAATCATTGAACGTAATATTTCTGCACCATTCTCAACACCATAAACGTGTTTATTAGTTCCACGCGTATCGCTAAACCCCCTTCCACTTGTGTTAGTAGCCAGTGTAAATGACTTCTGCTCGAACAAGCAAAGTCTCTTATGCCGTCTATTTTTAACGCGAAATAATAATGACTGTACACGAGAACAATGGTATGTGATGGCAACTTCAGTTTTAAAAATGCATATTGTGGCGAAACTATTCTGGAGGAAGGCATTACAAAAAAGAAATCGTATCGCATTGATTATCATAATGTTTTTGCGACACACGTCCACGAAATGCTACCTACTAATTTACACGCACTTTTATTTAATAATTACTCCAATTCACTGAGTAGTGGTGAAAACTAAGCTTGCGCCCTTTACACTTTCAGAGCTGTAGTTTCAGTTTCCCAGAATTTGTGCACGATCACAGTCAGTAATCGGCGAAAATGTATACTCAGGTAATATGAACAAGCATATCCAGTATATATTTTGGTATTTGATCATTTAATTGGAGTTAATTATGGAGGAACAGAAATATATATAGTACATTTTTATACAGAGACTTTTTTGTATGTACAACACACTTTTGACTAGATCTTGCTAATCAGAGGGAAATACAATCTTTACTTTAATTTCGGTATGGCCAATTAAAAAAAAAAACAAATCCCATGCGATAGTTGTAGTCGTTATGTTAATACTTCGCAATTGCATGTCAAGAAGCCCGGAGTGGTTTTAAGCATACTGACTAATGGTTTCCCGATAATTTTACAGAAATAAGTAACAGGTGTTATTTCCTTGTTTTTGTCGGTGTGTTGGTAAGAGTTTTTGTAATACATTGAAGAATTTAACCATTTAATTTCGGGAGCTATGTCCATTATTGTATGATACATTGGCCATTATACTCTTTCACGTCTCATCAAAGAGAAAATTATTACATAGGTGAAATTTTCACTTAGTGGGGTGTCTTTAAGAATTTTAAAGCAGACTCGTGTACATTTTTAACGCATTAAAATTTTTTTCCAACTTTCCAACAGTTAAGAATTGAAATACTGTTATTAAATAAAAATACGAAAAACTGCAATGTTTTCAAAAATAAGATATTGGCGTCTAATGAAGGAATAAGTGTTTTATGTAACATGTTATTTGTTCAGTAGGTGTGTTCTGTGATTTCGATATAAGTTCTTGAAATCGAAAATTCCTTAGTGAATCGTGATTTCCAGTACCCAGACATGCTCTGTGCTTTCAATCTGCAATAATGTAGTCCACAATCAAACCGCTCTGGTTGAAAGGTATATTCGTGTCTACACTAATGTAAAATTTTATTTTGAGAAATTAGTTAATAAGGGAGTATTAAGATTTCGAATAAAATATATCTTTACTGTGGACATTGATTTGGCCATAAAAATTAAGCAAACAGCAAACAGGTTAGTTAATTACTTTTGACAACAATATTGCAAATGTCATAGGAATACACATATTTAAACTTCCAAACAATTATTCACATTTTATATATAAATGTAAATTTAAATTCCAGTAAATTATTCTATGGCAACCAAAAAATTATTCTGTTTCTATTTGTTAGGGAATATAAAAATAAACTCTTTAAAGTATTCAATAAACACTTTATTGTGAACTGAAAAAAATTATTTTGGCAAAAATTTTATTGGTGTTACAATTTTCCTTTCTAGGTTTTTGCAGCGACTCTCGCCTCTATGAGAATGTTCGAGAGAAACTCGCAGTGAATTCTGTGTAATTCGAAATCAACTCAGCAGAAAACACAGGCCACCTGAATGGTTTAATGACAGCAGTGAAGCGGGGACACACAAATATGAAATAAGAGATAATTATCTTGCACATTGTTTTAAATGAATTTTTTATGGAGACTAGCTAATCAGAATGGACAAAAATAATTTAAGCTTACTTACCTATTTAGTTTTCTATCCTTCACGGGCAAACAATTGTAGTTTTAACATTATAGTTTTCTTATTTTCAAAGTAAATTTAAGGAGATCTTTGTTAAACGACGTGTGACTTTTTGATTTTGGACAGATTTACGTCTGTCCATCATTATAATTGGCAGTTGTATGGTCTTTGCGAACCTAATTTCTTATTTTCCACAGTGACTTAGTTTAAATTCAGTAGAAAAATAGGTATACAGCGCAGATATGATGCCCTTTGTCAGATATCTTTTAAAACAGCCAACCAGGCTAAATATGATATAACATGTTTACTCTAGGAAACATTTCTCCGTTAATATAAACTGACTCCGTATTGTACAAAGGAAGAATGCGGTATGGAGAAGTTAACAATCGCAGGCGTTGCATGCTATCAGTCGGCTGTCCTCAGGCAGCACAAGGACTCCCTGGCTTTCCGAAGGTAGCGTTCGACACAGCTCTCAAGCACCNTCAGTCGGCTGTCCTCAGGCAGCACAAGGACTCCCTGGCTTTCCGAAGGTAGCGTTCGACACAGCTCTCAAGCACATTCTATAAAATACGAGCGACGCAACAGATGGGGGACATTTTCCTGCCTCGGTCCTTCTGGCCGACTCGAGTGTATCCAGTGCATCAAATCGTAGAGGGTACTTCTACATTTCTCACTAACACCTTACACGGTTCTTTCTATGGGAGATATGAAACACTAGTGCTGTTCCCTAACTCTCTGCTTTCCTCAGTGTGGCTTTATTCTTTATCTCAGCTTCAGCTTCGTGCCTGCCAAGGATGTAAACCTATGGGTTTTCCCTTAATTCTCAGATATTCTTGCTAGAAGAGTGTAATATTTTTGAANTCAGTCGGCTGTCCTCAGGCAGCACAAGGACTCCCTGGCTTTCCGAAGGTAGCGTTCGACACAGCTCTCAAGCACCTTCTATAAAATATGAGCGACGCAACAGATGGGGGACATTTTCCTGCCTCGGTCCTTCTGGCCGACTCGAGTGTATCCAGTGCATCAAATCGTAGAGGGTACTTCTACATTTCTCACTAACACCTTATANATCAAATCGTAGAGGGTACTTCTACATTTCTCACTAACACCTTACACGGTTCTTTCTATGGGAGATATGAAACACTAGTGCTGTTCCCTAACTCTCTGCTTTCCTCAGTGTGGCTATATTCTTTATCTCAGCTTCAGCTTCGTCCCTGCCAAGGATGTAAACCTATGGGTTTTCCCTTAATTCTCAGATATTCTTGCTAGAAGAGTGTAATATTTTTGAANCCTGCCAAGGATGTAAACCTATGGGTTTTCCCTTAATTCTCAGATATTCTTGCTAGAAGAGTGTAATATTTTTGAAACTAAGAATCATTAACTTTACGTACTCCTGGGGAGGTGATATTTTTTTTGCAACTTTATGCTCTTTCGCCATTTATCTTCTTTCATGGACCAACTAAAATATTTAATGCTGATTTTTTTTTCCTACCTCACACTTTAATTTTATGACAAGTACTTTCAAATTATTAATAATAGAAACCTCAATAGCTCGCGTGTTCGTTTAGGGACAAGATATACTTGCACAAGTGGCTAAATGAGACTAAATTTTCTTATTTATCAACGAAGTAAAATTTCACTCAATTTTGGCTACAGTATACTTCGTAGGTTTATTTTTAAGTTCAATATAACCCTTTATTTAGTGAGACTTTACAATTGCATAAAGACTCATTTCTGCCAGTTAATCGTCGGTCTAGTATTTGACGTAGATGCATGTATTTGAGACGTCAAGGGGCCGTACTGGTGTAGTGGCTCCCACCTAAGCGAAACGGGCTCCATTCCCGGCGGGGTCGCTGCCGGATTTTTGCATGTGAGAATCGTGCCGGACGATGCCGCTGGTCTGCGGGATTTTCTCCTGGATTTCGCGTTTCCCCGTCCTTGCATTTCGGCGCTGCTCCATACTCACCNGCCGCTGGTCTGCGGGATTTTCTCCTGGATTTCGCGTTTCCCCGTCCTTGCATTTCGGCGCTGCTCCATACTCACCTCATTTCATCCTCATCGGCTCTCAAGACATCGTTGTTAAGAGCCGCCAAAGTCTCTCAAATCGATTCTACTTACGTCACGCCTGATGCCATTGCACGTTAATAAGGCAGTTACTGAGTAATGAAATAGAAGCCTTATTTATCTTTGAAGATTGTTTCAGTGGGCGTAGACGATTAACTGAGACATTAATTTGGACACATTTTCCTCTACTTCATAGAAATCCCAGAGTAGAACACACAACTTGGATACAAAAATTTAAATAATATAAATATAAACACAAATAACCAGAGAGCATTGGATGTTGACAATAAATCTACCAGTAACATACAAATAATTCTATATTATAATTCATGTCAGTTATTACAAGGGGGAAAATTACAACACAATACAGTTGGCGTACATAAAAAAAATATATATATATTTTTAAGACTTGGATGAAACAATGAAGAGGCCACAGATGAACGTAAAAGGCATCCTTCGACGACAACTGATGCACAAAGTTTCACCGTCTTCAGGAACATGAAAAGTCTGAAAAATTTTGAACCACTTCGCCAAAGATTCTGGACAGTCGGTCTGTACGTTCTCCTCAGACTGAGCGCCATCTTTACCCGTGACCTGCTAAAGAATCCACGAAGAAACAAACCTATGCACGCAGTAAGTACAGTACTGCAATCGTACGAAGTTTCGTTGAAACATGTCTAATAGTTTTTTAGGTAAGAAGAGAAAACGTTAAGTATTTAATCCCTACGTATAAATACAACAATAAAATGACGAATGTTTTACTGACCTCCCATACCTCTATTTCCATGTCAAATATGGCGGACATCTGTTGAGTCAATGCCGAGATATGATGGGAAAACTTCATTTTCTTAGCAAAATTGTGGAGAAAAGATGCCATGAAAAAGAATGAAATGCTACCAAGACATACTGGCAGAAAATCAAATCTCGTTGAAACAGATATAATGTTTCTACAGATAAGGTAAAATGTCCTTCTATCGTAATTGTTACGTTATTTTGAAAAGAGATAAAATAATCTGATATAAATGTAGGTTGCATACTGTGTCAGTATTAAGAGAAAACGCACATGAACTCGCTTTTACAGACAAAGCCACAAAGACAAGAAAGTGATCTTATTGGTTTATGTTTCCTTCAGAAATGGGGTTAAATATCGATGGGTATGTACACGGTACATTGGACACTAACAATCAATTAACTTCTCCCGTGTTATGTCATTTTCTCTTCACAAAGTCGTTGGAATATCTTGAGAATCGATTTGAAAATAAGCGAGACGTCGAACCCGTGTTTGTTCCGGTTTCCTTTGTGATTGGTTCAAAAAGTATGAGACGCGTCCAGGGTAGCCGCTGGTCTGCGGGATTTTCTCCTGGATTTCGCGTTTCCCCGTCCTTGCATTTCGGCGCTGCTCCATACTCACGTCATTTCATCCTCATCGGCTCTCAAGACATCGTTGTTAAGAGCCGCCAAAGTCTCTCAAATCGATTCTACTTACGTCACGCCTGATGCCATTGCACGTTAATAAGGCAGTTACTGACTAATGAAATAGAAGCCTTATTTATCTTTGAAGATTGTTTCAGTGGGTGTAGAAGATTAACTGAGACATTAATTTGGACACATTTTCCTCTACTTCATAGAAATCCCAGAGTAGAACACACAACTTGGATACAAAAATTTAAATAATATAAATATAAACACAAATAACCAGAGAGCATTGGATGTTGACAATAAATCTACCAGTAACATACAAATAATCCTATATTATAATTCATGTCAGTTATTACAAGGGGGAAAATTACAACACAATACAGTTGGCGTACATAAAAAAAATATATATATATATTTTTAAGACTTGGATGAAACAATGAAGAGGCCACAGATGAACGTAAAAGGCATCCTTCGACGACAACTGATGCACAAAGTTTCACCGTCTTCAGGAACATGAAAAGTCTGAAAAATTTTGAACCACTTCGCCAAAGATTCTGGACAGTCGGTCTGTACGTTCTCCTCAGACTGAGCGCCATCTTTACACGTGACCTGCTAAAGAATCCACGAAGAAACAAACCTATGCACGCAGTAAGTACAGTACTGCAATCGTACGAAGTTTCGTTGAAACATGTCTAATAGTTTTTTAGGTAAGAAGAGAAAACGTTAAGTATTTAATCCCTACGTATAAATACAACAAAAAAATGACGAATGTTTTACTGACCTCCCATACCTCTATTTCCATGTCAAATATGACGGACATCTGTTGAGTCAATGCCGAGATGTGATGGAAAAACTTCATTTTCTTAGCAAAATTGCGGAGAAAAGATGCCATGATAAAGAATGAAATGCTACCAAGACATACTGGCAGAAAATCAAATCTGGTTGAAACAGATATAATGTTTCTACAGATAAGGTAAAATGTCCTTCTATCGTAATTGTTACGTTATTTTGAAAAGAGATAAAATAATCTGATATAAATGTAGGTTGCATACTGTGTCAGTATTAAGAGAAATTGCACATGAACTCGCTTTCACAGACAAAGCCACAAAGACAAGAAAGTGATCTTATTGGTTTATGTTTCCTTCAGAAATGGGGTTAAATATCGATGGGTATGTACACGGTACATTGGACACTAACAATCAATTAACTTATCCAGTGTTATGTCATTTTCTCTTCACAAAGTCGTTGGAATATCTTGAGAATCGATTTGAAAACAAGCGAGACGTCGAACCCGTGTTTGTTCCGGTTTCCTTTGTGATTGGTTCAAAAAGTATGAGACGCGTCCAGGGTGACTGCTAGTTGGTTACAAGATTGCAAGGAAACAAGGACGAAATTACGTGGTAACATTCCTGGAGTAAAACAAACGGCTAACTGGGGAACCAGTAATGAAGGCTGTGTCCAGACTCATTACCTAACAGCCCTCACCTGGAATCCTGCTCTAGAAACGTGCATCAAGACTATGACGTCATTTTGTCGCCGTCCAAATTCACAGCCGAGGGCACGGATGTATCCTGGACCGTCAACTTCAGCCAAAGAGACACGAAACACGCCCTTCTCGACCTTGATTGGGTAACGATGCTCTACTGTTTAAAAAACGTTTATTCGTCGGTGTTTCTAACTTTGCACGACCGTGGAAAACACTTGCTACTGACACACAGAGAAATTATATCAGCATAGAATAAAATTATACAGTACGTATCTAGATCGAAACAAACACGAGTGTTTGAATTTACAAAGGAACAATTTATCAGGAAGGGAACAATGGACATGAAGGAATTATAGGCAAGTGGACAAGGGCACGTGGCATTGAATTTGGACAAAGTCGAACCAATACCTGAGGCTAANTGGCATTGAATTTGGACAAAGTCGAACCAATACCTGAGGCTAAAGTGCAAAGTATTGGGTCAAACAGAGATAACGAAGGAATTGAAGCATGAGGGAAAACTTAAATACGACGACACAACCCACCAGCATACGGCAACATTTGCCACGTGCGAAAATCCTGGATAGGCAACTTCCGGACTCGAACCCCGCACGTGGTTTGGCGTGAAGGAAGGCGAGTGGTCTGACCACAACGCCACAACGGCCCTCGTGCGTGGGTGTTCGCGAAATTCAGTCTGCAGGTCCTTCAACCCGTGATAAATCACCGGCCCCTATCTACGCGACATGAAAATTGTGATTCGTGAATTCCGCCCAAAGCATGCGTCATCGCGCGGGGTACAATGCGCGTCCATTCTCCATTCAGAGGGCACGGGACTGCGTACAACTATTGTGACTTCACAACTCTCCCCCCTTCCTCCCCCACACTCCCCCACTCTCTCCTTTTTCAAATTACAACTACTAATCTGTCACACGCATACACACTGGCCCGGTATAGAGCGGCCATGTTGGCTGCCCTGTTGTGTCCCGAGCGCAATTTTCGCACGCCAACCGTTTCCGGACATTTTATTTTCGTTGTGCGTGGATGCCACCCCCCAGCCCCCTGCACCAGCGAACGCTGTGTGGTGGTGTTGGCACACAATCTCTGTCCACTCACCCTGTCACCCCTGCTAATTGCTTGCAGCTGATTTATACGCGAGCTGCAGCGGTGAGCCGGCCCATGTGGCGGGCCGGGCCACTAGTATCTCCGCCCAACTGTACTACTCGGACACCCACCTTGCACCATTATCACCATACACTTAAGACGAGGTAGACCGGCTCTTAGTATTCTGCGCATGTACCCAAAATTTACCTACCCCATACAAACACAACTATTAAAGTCACACGGTCAACCGTGATGAACGTGTCTGTCTAAGTCTTGATTTTCAAAAGACAAGATCTTACACATAAGTAAAATACTTTAAAACCAGATTAAATTTTGCCTTTATCATATTACAGATCGGTTAGAGGAAGTATACAAACTTCTGAAAGCACTTGTATACTAGACAGTGTTCTAACCTCAAATCCCATCCACGTGGTTTACGAGTTGGCAGAAAAGCAGTTCAATGTTGGAGCACGGANGACAGTGTTCTAACCTCAAATCCCATCCACGTGGTTTACGAGTTGGCAGAAAAGCAGTTCAATGTTGGAGCACGGCGACTGGTTAAGCGCAGCCAGCGAGATCGCCTTGTCCCATATTCACTCTACGGTTCCCACAGGACGCAACTCGTGGGGGAACTTGTGCACTCGCCGACGTTCTCTTGCTGCGGAATTGTTTCACGGGGAAATGCGATCCTGAATAACGAAAAACGGAGCTGACATCAGATAACGGACAGTGAGCAACATCTCGTTACCTGTAGCTCCTAGTTGACGAGTGTAGCAGCAGTATGAAGCAGGCACCAGTGCCTTATGGCGATGTGAATCGATGTTCGTCTTAGCGCGCGCCTTCTTAATTACCACACCATCTTCTAATAGACATGTCCATCTGGCGTGGTTAAAGAGTGTTGGAGATATTCGTTTACACTGGGTTGTTTAATAAACTTGGGCGGTTACATTAATAGAATTTTTAGAATAAGACGTGTATATTAAATTTTATTTAAACTTTGTTAGTGGAAGTGTACACACGCTTAAAATAATTTATGTATGTAGACTGTTTTCTAACCTATAGTAAAGCCCACTTTTGTTTGCGAAAATCTTTACACGAGGGTTGAACCCTAATGTCCTATGGCAACCGTGTAGTTTTCCTTTGCTTATTGGCCACGTATCTTTGCCGGGAGACAGTTCCTTTGCCTGATTGGACAAATCAGAATTAGGTAACTCCGACACTGAGTATCCGTGATTCGCTGGCAGACACCTGCAATGCGTGACAGTTAAAATCATCCAATCACGAAATTAGTTTGGTGTAAAAGAAGTCCTGAAATATTTTTGCGAAAAACAGGTGGCCCCACCTATCAATCATGTTGTCATGTTTGTTGACTGGACCTGTCCGTTTTTCTTTGTCAGTTTCCATACCAGCTTTCGTATGTAGCCAGTCACCTTGCAGTTTCACAAATTGAGCTACTACACGTGATTACTACTTGAAAGTAATTGAAGAGAAAACCGAAATACCGCAATTTTGATTATGCATCCATGAGATTGAAATTAATTGCAGCGGGTTTTAATTACTAGAAAACAAAATAAAATTTNGCGGGTTTTAATTACTAGAAAACAAAATAAAATTTACGATAACCCCTGCAAATATCGTTCGAAGATATATTAAGAGTAGAAATAATGCCCATTAAAAAAAGTTTGATAGGAGCGGCAGTACATACGTTACTGTATTAAATTAGTTAAATATTATGTGTTGTTCTGTTTCCTACTATACTAAGAAGAGAAAGGGGAAAAACCGGCACAGACACCGTAAAAGCCCTTTCGTAAGGAAATAATTAAAAATTGTTACATGCACTATCAGAAAATGCTACAGGAGACAGACAGATGGGAACCATGCTCTTTATTAGTAGGTAGAGAAAATACTAGCGGAGATGGGGCAGGACATCCTTCATTCATATTGCTCTGGTTCAACCAGAGTAACGCTTGCACATCACTCTGGTGAGGAAGTGGTGCTATGGGGCCTCTCCCTCCCAAATCTCCAGTGGATCCTAACAGCTTAAAGTAAAAGTGAATTATTAAAGGCGTTTAGGCGCGTAGGAAAGGTGATTTATACTTCCCACCCTTCTCATAGTAAACTTTATCGACACCTATACTGACCGGCATTCACGAATACATGGATCTTGTCCCCGGCTACGCTGATTGTGTGAGGCTGAGACTGCAATGCACCTTGTACGTCGGTGTGATCCCAGGTTGGTGTTGACAACG
>NQII01002214.1:451091-549403 GCA_002778355.1 Clitarchus hookeri
CCCCACCCCCCAGGCCAGAACCTGGCTGTGGAGTTCACAACTTGTTTATTAGTCTGAAAAGGAGCATCGCGTGTAACGGCAAGGAACATTCATCACCGGGGCGAGGCGCCCTCACAGTCTCGCACACAGGACTCGCGAGTCACGTCTCCTGTGGCCCATTACGAGACGGTGACGTGGTGCGTTGTCTCGTCTCGCTGTGGGTCGGCGGGGAACCGGGTCGAGGATCTCACGGCTTGAGTGCTGCTGCTTCACTTACAGCGACTACAAACAGAAGTTTCAACAGCCGCTGCAGATCTACACGTTTGAAAACTGACAACAATGCTGCTCTTCCAATAATACATATTCCGTAATGGATGCAAAATCACTTGAAATATCACCGGAAGAAAGTATTCGCAATAAAACATCTCAGCTATTCTTGTTTCTGAATTGACAACTATGTCAGTATTTAATAATCACGGGAAACATGTTTTGAGAAGCCTGTTCATGCAATGAAGAAAAATAACACAGGAAGTTGCGTAAGTCCGACGTCAGTTTTTCATCGAAGGTGAAAAATATTAATGCGGGTGTAAAAACTTAACTTCAGGTAACTTTCAGGCCTGTTTGGTTCTCAAGAATATCATTTTACTAAATTTGTTTGTTCTGTCAGAATGTAGATGAAACTTTCAAGGTTATTAAATTTTTACCAATGCTTTAAAAATGTACATTTTTTCCAATTGCACTCTGGTTTGCGAAAAATGCAACATCATCAGGAACGATCAGAGTGGAAGAAAATTAATAAAGTACATTACTAATATTATTAAAAATGATAATGGTTTCAGAGAAATGGAACAAAATTACTCGCAAAAGTCAGTGTGTTGCAAAGCCTTCACGAGTTGCAGAAAGAGCTGCTGCGAGCCGTGGTACAGAAGCAAACCTGCCTTGGAAGTGATCCTGGGAATCGCCTGCCAGTTTGCTTCTGTACCAGTCCACAGTGCAGTGACGTTTGTTGTTGGATGAGAATGAGTGGCTAGCTTCCAAGTCACCGTACCCGAGACATATTCAATCGGCGACACATAGGGCGAACATGCACGCTGGGAAAGTAGGTGTATCTATGTCTTGCTTCAATGACGGTCTGGACATTTCTGGCAACACGGCGCCGGGCGTCGTCTTGTTGCAATACGCCTTCAGGAGTGTGCTGAAGGAAGGGTCTGGATCCGGCCTCCACTATTTCCGTGATGCAGCGGTTGCTGTTGGGAGTGCCCACAATTCGTAGCAGGTGAACTCACCTTACGATACCCAGTTACACTGCAAAGCAACACGTCCATCATTCGTGCAGCATGACGCTCGGCGTAGCATTCTGGAATACTACACTCGCCTTGGTATTGTCGACTGCATTTGTGGCCATCACTGAAAGCCAAGTTTAACAGAGACTCGACGTGTTGCCAATCTTCCCGCCAGTGGGTGTGCTGGTGCAGATCTCTACGGAGCATAAGCCATCGAACCGTGGGAGCAGACGATGTAAGACCTCTTGTAGTATTGCAACGTTTGGCTAATATCCGAGACGAAGTCATGCAAGCGCCCTAAAAGCGGTTTTTTAAGACTTGATTACAAACAATTCGTAATTTTTCTACTATCATTACATTAAATTTAAATGTTTAGACACCATAACCTCCCTCATGAAATTTTCTAAATTATGTTGAAAAAACCATCAAAATCCATTAAGTAGTTTAGAAGTACTAAGCGAATACACAGACAGNAATTTTCTAAATTATGTTGAAAAAACCATCAAAATCCATTAAGTAGTTTAGAAGTACTAAGCGAATACACAGACAGACGCGGATAAGCGACTTTCTTTTATACAATTTAGGGATTGTCTTTTTTGCTCGTTTGTTTGCTACTCGTCCTGTTACGTTTCGTTTAGTTAGGAGAAATTTTTTACCAAATATCTTGTGGGATTGTTTTTATTTTATAATGTTGTAAATATCTGTATGCAACAGCTTNAATTTTCTAAATTATGTTGAAAAAACCATCAAAATCCATTAAGTAGTTTAGAAGTACTAAGCGAATACACAGACATACGCGGATAAGCGACTTTCTTTTATACAATTTAGGAATTGTCTTTTTTGCTCGTTTGTTTGCTACTCGTCCTGTTACGTTTCGTTTAGTTTGGAGAAATTTTTTACCAAATATCTTGTGGGATTGTTTTTATTTTATAATGTTGTAAATATCTGTATGCAACAGCTTACCTTGTTTTCTTTTCGTCCCCGTATTTAATGCCATCCTCTGTGTTTACCTTGGCGACATAACTTTCGAGTCGCTAGTGTCCAAAGTAATCCTTCATTCAATCACTTACCCCCAATTGTAAGTGCAATTCAAAGAACATCCTAACAAGAAAAGTAATTTCCTCTTCGAAAAGAAATACGGATTGTATTGCGTGCACAAATACTTGAAATGTACCAAGTTACTACTGGTAGTAACGCGCTTCTGTATTTTGGAAGACAACGGAGAAACGCCTGTTCGCCTCTGATGCGTCACGCCATCGTCGACAACATTCATAGTCTATTTTCTGGTGAGCGTATTTATTAAATGTAGGCAGGATAATACACATCTCGCTTGAATAATATAAAGTACGATACAGCACAACTTGGGAAATACAGGTGTGACTCTGCCGGAGATACGACTGTAGGTTTTGAGCCAACATGTTTACTTTAACGATTAATATTTAGTTGAGATATAGGAAACAACAAGAGTAACGTAATTTATAATTTAATGCTCCCATCGTAGTCATATACCCGATCGAGCAAGACCACATTTATTCGATCGTGTTATCAGTTATCTTTATAATGTCGGAATGGATCACCTTGCAAACATTACATCGCAGTTTCCATCCTAGGAGCCAATATGTTAAACTGATATTGAAGACGTTTACATGTGGACATCGTGGTTTGGTTAGACAGGTATATCATTACAGCTACTTCCACTAAGATATTGTGACCATAAATGAACTTATTTACGTCAGTACGTTAAAGTGAAGTGAAGGGAATTGGGTGGCTCTTAACATAG
The DNA here is from genome assembly GCA_002778355.1 of Clitarchus hookeri. Classification (NCBI taxonomy): domain Eukaryota; kingdom Metazoa; phylum Arthropoda; class Insecta; order Phasmatodea; family Phasmatidae; genus Clitarchus; species Clitarchus hookeri. The sequence goes on from NQII01002214.1 coordinate 454,134, forward strand.
ACGTCTTGAGAGCCGATGAGGTTTAAGTGAGGTGAGTATGGAGCAGCGCCAGAATAAAAGTGCTGGAGAAACGGGAGATACCCGAAGAAACCCACCGATCAGCGGCTTCGTCGGGCACGATTCCCTCAAGCGAAAATTCGTGGGCGTCCCCACCGGGAGGCGAGTAGTCTAACAACTGCACAACCGCACCCCCACCCCTCCAGTAATTTAAAATGCACGGAAGTTGTGTTGTATTTACGAGAATATTGTTTTCATTCTTGTGAGATACGACGCAAGTTGAATATGTACAGAAGTAAGTACTTAAGTATATGGTGGGAAAGGAGGAAACGGCGGGAAGACGCCATACTCGGCGAGTTCACGTAACGCCTGCCTCGTTTCATGGGGAATGGCGGAGGAGTAATTACCAGAAGAATAAGCGGTCGGATTGGCGCCGCAGGTGCTCGCAATGGGCCATTGTGCCTGGAGGAGAGATACTTAAGGAACAATAAACATCCATTCAGAGACCTCTAGTGCCGAGGCCACCGCCGCCTCTTTGTTCCTTTCTCAAATTTCCGCGGCTGAAGGCCCCTGCAAAATATTCGCCTTCTCGCAATTACACTTCAAGGAAGCGCCACTCTACTGCTATTGGCGGAACGTTCCGTAGGTGGCTCGCGATTGGCTGTGCACTTTTGAAACTACGTTAAAAACAAATGCAGGCTCTAACCACGTGTAACTTAAAGAAAGAACCGACTGGTGTAACTAAAGGAATATCAGCAGTGAATTATGACGTGAAGCTGCAAGTCTTAAGGGGTTGTATCAAAATCAAACCGCTGTTTATTCATAATCCTCTTTCCTGGGTCAGATTTTTTAAAATTGCTTACATTTACCTCTGTCTTGCCAAGTTTAATATTTATACGACTCAAGTAAATAAAACAAAAAATTTCCAATACTTTATTAATAATGTGAACAAATTTTCATTATTACTGGCACACGAAAATAATGAAGGGCTTACACGCTAACAGAAACGAGATGACTGCTTAAAAAAAAAAAAAAAAAGCCGTGAACCGTATAAAAATTTTTTCTTGATTACAAAAGACGAAAATTTGCCATTTGAAAAATTAATGAAACTAAAGTATATTTTTAAAAATATAATTACGGTGGTGCCTGCTAAATTCACATAAAGTTATCATAAAGGTGCTACGTTAAAAATTGTGATACAATGAAATTAGTTCATTCCTAAACGTGAAAATTATAGTAAGAGATTTCGCAGTAGAAATAAACTCACGGGAAAAAAATGTGAAAAACGTATAAGGAGAAGTTAAGTAAAATAAAACTGAACGTTTTAGACGATCGTGTGGTTTTACTTTAATTATTACGGTATAAGAGTATATGAACCACAGAGTTTGCAGTACGGACATATGATGTTTCCTCTTCCGAGCAAAGTCAGCTTATAGCTTTTGTAAATGTTTCTTGATGCTCTACAGATCGGCACCGGATACGACTTTATTCCACTCATTATCTCCAAACTAAGATTGAGAGGTCTTGTTGGATACGAGAGTACCTCGACATGACACAGGCTTTGCATACACACGTGTGCCATAGGTGGTTAAATCATCATATCCGAATTTTGCTATCGGTAAATTTTAAACTTTTTAAATAGTTTCCATAGAATTTAGTATTGTACTCTTTATGATCTTTTATTTATCCGTAGAGATATATTGAATTTTGATCTTACCCCAATAGTAAAAGCTCATTACAATTTCAATGTTTATTTAAAATAGTAAATAATACCACTTTGACATATTATTTTCCTAACCCCTAATTTTATTAGAGTACAAAAAATTTCTTCAAAAAAAAGGTTTCAGAAACACGAAATTGGGTTTTAATTATTGCTTTTAAGTTCCAAAGTACATGTTTGATTTTATTTAATTAGTTTCCAATTGTTGTTTATATATTATTTTTTAGCAGCAGCGTAAATTGTGCTCTTGCTTTCTAGAAGATATTGAATAACAGTATCTTCAACTTTAATTGTTTTTATACTTATAATTCCATTTTCTTGAAAATTTTCGTAAATTTTTTTTACTGGTGGTAAAACCTCTTCATAAATCCAATCTTAAAAATTTTCTGCCAAATAACTTATATTTTTATAATCTCTTAATAGGAACAACATTCGTAAATAACATTTTCTAGTGTGCACAAATTAGTAGCACACAAAATTACATTTAAATTTTACTCGCAGTGAACTCACCATTCTCAAATTCTTTCATTCTGAAATTTTGCACTATTGTTAATATTTAAAAATTATTTACAATAAAAATTAATGATTTTTACAAATAATTATACCAATGTATATATAAATTTTTTTGATTTTTAAAATTGTTTTAAGTAATCACAATCAACGGATAAAATTTAAAAATTTAACAAATAAAATCCACATTTCCTTGACTTTAAAAATAAGTTAATATATTTATTTATTATGAAAATGTTTTATGATAACACCACTCAGGTGTTTTGTAAATTTTTGCGTGAAGTTTTATAAGAATACAAGTGTGACAATTTCTAACTCTTTAAATTCAATAATTTTTTTGTTTTTAATGTAATTTCGTCGTACTTTGTGATAAAGTTTCTTTTATAAAAACCAAGGCATAAATTCTAATAAAGTTGACGTTTCCCTTCCGACAGGAAACTTCTAGTTTCGATATATTATATCTATTATTATTAACTTTAACTAGCTGTGCCCGCGGCTCCGCTCGCGTGGTCTACAAAATTGTCTAGATTGTTTTTTTTTTTTTTAATAAAGTGGAATTTTGCTTAGTTTGTTACAGTCTTTTACCTGAACGACAACCACTCCTAACCAAAATGAATCAGATCATCATTGTTGTTCTGTTTGAACTTAAAATCTAATCTTTCAAAACCAAAATAAACAACTGACGATCAAAAAAAAAAACAAATAATCAAAAACAAAACTCTCAGCGGACTCGCAATAAATACAGGTACATGCTCGAACGTGGATTATTTAGTTACTAACGACGCGAGCCGACTGAGTGCTGGCCGAGCGCACGAGACTNTTTATAAATATTAAGTTTTTAATGGGCAAACAAAAGCTTGAATTTTAAGTATATATTTATTGAAAAATTAAATGGTATAAACGCTTATTGGTGTTTCTTCTGTTTTTGTTTTCTACAAATTTCTTTACGACATGACATTGTTCCATCTTTAACAGTTTAGACCGCGTATTGCAAGAGAGCGCGCTGGCGGAAAACTTTTTTCCGACTTGATTCACTATTATCGTCACTTCTTATTCCGTATGTTACTTTACGCAACAAAATATATACTAAAACCTGGCCAGAGAACATAGCTATGAATAAAAAGAAACACGTAAATCGGATAAGTGGTTCTCGAGTGATAAGCGCACTAACAGACAGACAGAGAGACGTTGAGTTTCATAATATGTATAGATTTCGTATTTTCATGTGGCAAATAATACCACGCGTTTTACTTTCGTTGTACTACTCCATAATAACACATTTTGTTACACTTTTTACATATTTATGCAGTCATATGTTAAGCAACGTGAGCCTTTTTATTCATTCATAAATTGTGTAAATTTTGTGATGTATTATCATTTGTCACAGAAAAGTCTTTTCCTAAACCCATATGTCTTGTAGCATATATTTTCGTCATGCCGAGTGTTTTACATCGTGATATTTGTCATACTTCATTTGTATACAATTCAAGTTTGAACTATTATTAAATTTTATTATATTATCTTAAAATATTTGTTTAGTTCCTAGTTTAAATTATAAATATTTAAAATTCCATAAAGTATAATTAACCTGAACATAAATACAACGTTACAGAACGTTAAAAGAACGCAGAATGGAAGTAACTTAAACGTAACGCACACATAGGAGATAAAGGCAGGATATTTGAACCGCCATGAAGTGCTTACCTAAATGTGATACATTTTGAATAACTAATTTTTGGTAATGCAAATGTCACTACAAGGAAGTAATGTTTCGATAATTCACACTTAAATAGGTTTTCCTTAAAAATTTTCGAAGCATAAGCATTTTTTTTCTTCAAAATTTGTTAATCTATTAATTTTCCAAAGAAGGAAAAGACGTATATTTCAGCATTTTTTTATGCANATACAAGAAAAAATTTTTAGAAGCCTTTTAAACTTACAAGGAAGTTTTATTTATTTTAAGGGAGCGAAATTTTTATAGAAAGGAAAAACCCGGGACTGTTATTCACTCTACAAATGACCGAAAAAAATAATCACGAGGCTCATTCTTTCAATACAATACTGCTTAGAAATACATTAAATGGTTTTTGCATTTTCTTCACTTACTAAAAAAAAAAGAAACTCAGTACACAGAGAATGACTTCTATCGCCTCTCCTTTAACAGCTTTCGTTACCAATATATTCCAAAAACAAACCGAGATTACTTCATTTCCCCCCGTCAAAACCAGATGACGTTATAGTTAAGCGCTACTTCCAAACTGAAATTGGATTGCTGAGATCTGATGCGGACGGGAAAATTAGACAGTCAACACTTATAGAATTTTCCATAATCGAATTCCGTTTGAAATCTAACGTTCTTCGTTGCTACTTTCAAATTTAATTAAAGTTTTTCGTGTGTAGAAACGTAATGTCAAAACCTGGCGATTTTTTCTTGAAGTCACACAGAAATAAAATAAACAATATTAATTATAATTGAAATCTGTACCATTAATGTGAGTTCATTCTTGGAGCAAGACAAATATAAATAGGTGATCATGTTAGTTTAGAAGCTATAAGTTCTCTGATGTACATAATTAAAAATAACTGAGATATACCTGCTCTGTACGGAGATTAGTTATCTATGAACATTTTAAAAGGTTGTTAAATTTGTCCAGAATGTCAGTAATGAGTTCCACTTGATTAAAAGATGCTTCGGATGCCAATCTACATTTTTAAATTTACTGTTTTACATGGCAATTTTTTTTATTAAAATACGGAAGTATTTAAAACAGTGGTTAACATCCTTTGTAGTATTTGCAACGTTTTAATCAGTTTCTGACTTCTCTCTCTAAATATGAATGAATTTATGATTCTATTTTATACTACTTGTCTCACAGATAGACATTAACAGCAATTTCTAAAACCAATATTTGAAGTTTAGTTACTGATACACAAATTTTTCTTTTCTTCTTAAAATTAAATNTTAAAAATAACTGAGATATACCTGCTCTGTACGGAGATTAGTTATCTATGAACATTTTAAAAGGTTGTTAAATTTTTCCAGAATGTCAGTAATGAGTTCCACTTGATTAAAAGATGCTTGGGATGCCAATCTACATTTTTAAATTTACTGTTTTACATGGCAATTTTTTTTTATCAAAATACGGATGTATTTAAAACAGTGGTTAACATCCTTTGTAGTATTTGCAACGTTTTAATCTCAAAGACTGAAGAGAGAGATTTAATGAATGAATTTATGATTCTATTTTATACTACTTGTCTCACAGATAGACATCAACAGCAATTTCTAAAACCAATATTTGAAGTTTAGTTACTGATACACAAATTTTTCTTTTCTTCTTAAAATGAAATTCGAGAAATCTTCTAGGTATTATCCTTGAAGTTTAAAGGTGATAGTGTGGTTATATTTCTTTGACATTTTAAATTTACTCAATACATTCATAAGAAAAGTGAAAATTGCATTGCGATTATGATTGAATCCATAGGCTCTCCTGATAAGGCAGTAGGTCCCAGGCCTCGAGACGTCATTAAACATTGCTTTTCCTGCCCTCTTAGTTTGCATTTTCGTATGTCTATTAAACTGTTTGGTACATTTATTATGCTGTTTACCATATTGGTATTTCCGCTGTATGTTTGGGAATAAAAGCACGTGCATTTAAATATTTTATGGTTTTTTTGTGCTAATGTTTTCTTGAGTATTGTGGATATCTTATATATTTATTGTTGTCTTTATCTTCTAATTTATTTTACTACATTCGCCATATTGTAATCGTTATTTTGCTTTTTTTTTAACTGAAAATATTTTTTATTAGATAGGGTATTACGAATATATGACTCGTTTACATTGGGCACCTCCCGAAATAAATATAGTCCTATATGGCTTTCCTGGTTTTGAATGTGGATACGTGAGCCCCCCTAACTCCTATTGAAGCCGTAGATCGAATTTCCCCGAACTGAGGTACACGTATTAAATAGGCAAAGTAATTCAACTTCTATAGATCTCGGCAACACAGTGTACTTACTTACTTTCAAAATTCCAAATTCCACCATTTTAAAATTTAAGACGCTATTTCATATTAAGGGAACCTTCAACCAATTTAACTTAACAGGAAGTATTTAAAAAATAATATTTTTACGGCTACACACTTTTCCCCTAACGCTATGGAAGGACATCGTAAAATAAAAGGTTTAAATATAAAGGACACTTATTTTCAACATGCGATAAAAAATTTTTAAATTAATTTTGTTATATATACAATAACATTTAACGAATTTCGAACAAATTTCATTTGCTCAAAGTTTCAGCTACAAGAATATGTAGCGTTTTGTAACAAAACGCTAAATATAAAAAAAAATGCTTTCATTATGGTGATATAAGTATTAATGATTATTATACAGTATGAGTATAAAAGAATACGCTAAATTCGAAGGCCTATAATATCAAAACCAAACAACCTACAACCTTGATTGACCAATCAAATTAACCGTAGAATCGTGAAGTTTGTTTACCATACATTCATATATGTACAATGTGACCACCATGAGTGACCCGAACGACATGTACGCGATAATCAAACTCGTTCCACGCTCTTGTCAGCATGTCCAGTGTTTCGGTTTGGATGGTGTCCGTAATTCTCNTACGCGATAATCAAACTCGTTCCACGCTCTTGTCAGCATGTCCAGTGTTTCGGTTTGGATGGTGTCCGTAATTCTCGGTTTGAGGTTGTGAGGGGGAAGCGAACTCGCATTCGACACGTCAATGTGAAGGGGGCGGTCCGATGCTTCCTTGCATGTGCCGTGAGAGGACATTGGGAGCGTCTGACGTCGCACTATGAGCGTGTGTTGTTATTCCGCATCACGATGGCGACTAAACAACAGAAGGTATGTGGTATTCAATTTGCTAAATGTGAATCGGTTACGACTGTTCAACGTGAATTCCGTCGCAAATACGGACGTCAGATTTTTAGCGATGAAGCGACGTTCCATACAAATGGTAAGGTGAACCGGCACAACGTGCGGATATGGGGTCAGGAGCCTCCACATAAAACCACCGAACACGAGCGCGCTTCCCCTAAAGTGAACGTGTTTTGCGCTGTATCCAAAGACACTGTTTTCGGCCCTTTCTTTTTTCACGAACCCACTGTTACTGGAGTTCCTCATTTGGACATGCTTACAGAGTGGTTGTTTCCTCAGTTAGAAGAGGCGGCGGGGCTTTCACTTTCCAGCAGGATGGTGCGCCACCCCATTGGCACCTAGCTGTTCGCGGATACCTGAACGAGACGTTGCCGCAACGCTGGATTGGTCGAGGAGCAGCTGGTGACCAGGCTCTTCATCACTGGCCCCCAAGAAGCCCTGATCTTAACCGTGCGGTTTTTTCTATGGGGGTACATAAAGGATCAAGTGTTTCGTCCACCATTGCTGGCTAACATTGACTACCTCAAAACGAGAATTACGGACGCCATCCAAACCGTAACACTGGACATGCTGACAAGAGTGTGGAACGAGTTTGATTATTGCGTATATGTCGTTCAGGCCACTCGTGGTTGTCACATTGAACATTTATGAATGCATGGTAAACAAAATTCACGATTTCACTGTTCATTTGGTAGACCAATAAAGATTGTAGGTAGTTTGGTTTTGATATTATAGACCTTCGAAGTTGGAGTATTCTTTAAACTCAGCCTGGATAACATATCTATGAAACAATTTTCAAAATGCTGGAAAAAGATTTCATTTTAACACTCACGTTTCCGCAAGTTTTAGAGTAGGTACTCTTCGTAACTTTAGTCGCATACATATGTAGAGAAATTGAGGCTGATTACTAATATCGGTAACGTCTTGTTTTATGTAGAATTTGTTGTCTGTTTCAGAACTTTACAGTTTGTCAGATTGCTTATTGTCTAACGTCGATTTTGTCTGCTAGTATCCCTGCTGCTTCCTAATTTTTTGTCGTATTAGTGTGTGGTTGTTATTTGTTTTTTTTTTTTTTGACGTCACACATCCGTTGGTTTTTTCTTACTTGTGTTTGGCGCTTGGCAATGTCCAGTTAGACTATCAAGGAAATATTCCTGGACCAGAGGTCAAGGAAATANTTACTTGTGTTTGGCGCTTGGCAATGTCCAGTTAGACTATCAAGGAAATATTCCTGGACCAGAGGTCAAGGAAATAGGCGGGTTCACTAAGAAACACTAGTGCTTCCCGCCATGAGATTTATTTAGAGCTAAAATCAGACTATTTAATGTTTTACCCTTTAACATAATTGAGTGCATTCTCGACACATATGTAACATATTCGTGGAAACGTATGTTTCTGCACTGCCTCTTACTGGAAGGTTTACACGAGCACACAAACACTGTTTCCCCTTAACTAGTGTATCTCGTAGCTGGTTGTGATGGGTTTCCATGTTTTAACTTTGCTTAAAGTACGGATGTGTTTAATTTCAAGTACGAGTTTATTTAAGTTCAGCGTTGAAACATCCCATACAAGCGTTCGCCCTTTGCCACCACGGAGTTGTTTCACTGTAGAACCTCTTGCACCTGGTTGGTCAATAATCCTTTACGTGGCCCAAATAGAAACATTTATATATACTAGATAAGCGCATAAGTGTAAANACCTGGTTGGTCAATAATCCTTTACGTGGCCCAAATAGAAACATTTATATATACTAGATAAGCGCATAAGTGTAACCGTGATGTTTTAAAAGCAGTACACGTTTCCATCATAACCATGAATCCTAATTGAAACGCATTTAATATTTCTGGCTGGGAATTCGTGAAGCGTAATCTTAACTTCTTGTTAAATGCGTGTTCACGCCAGACGTAATAAATTGATTAGTCAGTGGCAGAGGTAGAATGCGAAATGACCCGTGTTAACGCCATGCATATTTGATACGTAATGTTAGCTTCCGTTGATGTGCCTGTGTGTAAGATAAAAATATTGACTAGTTTTTATAGCAGAAGATAACAAATAACATGCAAGTTCATACCAACTGTTATCTAAAGTCCCGAAATATGATGTGATAAGCAGTCTTGCGAACTCACATCTGGCAGGCAATCCTCTTTTGGCGGGAGTGCTGTTGCAATGAAATACAAACAATTTTTTTTTTTTTGGATTCAAACAATTTTTAGTAACCAAATATATTTTTCTTCATAGCGAATGTATTTATTGCAGATTATTATTACAACCTGTGGATGTAAAATTATATTCAAACAAATTTCATTCATATTATGTCCGAAAGCCTTTCACGTTGTTCATCAACATTTATGAGTAGAAAAGTTTTTAAATACGGCCTGTCATGGTCATAAGAATAATAGAATTTGTGCGCTTTTTGTATTTTTAAAGACAGAAGTTTCATATATTTACAAATTAAGCATTTGTGCACGAGTTAAAAAATACATGTTTATTTTAAACCGGTTACGTGAAAAACCTATAATTTACAGCAGCAAACGACCACTACGCGTCGACTGACTTCAGCAGTAGCTTAGTTTAATATCAGAAGTACAGCTATAATAAAAAATTACACATAAGCAACAAATTTTTACTGTATCAATAATTTAAAGATATTTATAGTAACACTCTTTTTATTCTAACATTAAAACGGACCGAACGAAACTGATACTTCGCTACAGAAGAAGTCTGAGAATTATGCAGTCTACGAAAAAAAAAACGCATTTCCAAAAATCTACTGCTGTAGTTAGTGGTTACACCCCGTAAACCAAACCTGTACAAAAAAAAGACACTAATATGTAACTTTTCTGATACTGAGAAACTTGCTTATCTCACAAATATTTCTGTAAATCTTCGTCGGCCGTTTATGCACGTGGAAGTTCATATATTCTGTGGCTGCTAAAATATTCTCTCCTCAGACTTATAATCACCACTGCTTTCCAAGTGTTTCTAAACATTAATTTATTCGTCATTAACGTCATTGCGATCAACCAATCCCTTACACGTTTCTATATTTGTTCATAATNCTAAACATTAATTTATTCGTCATTAACGTCATTGCGATCAACCAATCCCTTACACGTTTCTATATTTGTTCATAATCACGGACGCGAAACACTCGAATACCTCGTCCTCCAAAGCACATGCTTCCCACGCTGTGGCGAGTGTCTGAAATAAAATCATGCTTCACCTTTCGTAAAGAAAGGTCAACGGTGTCGTGGTTTATGACATTCAGGTAGGACTGGATTACTAGCTCTTGTGGACCCTCAACTCAAACCCAACATAACATTTTTCTGATGCGCTGGATCGTCGTTTGACTACCGAATCCACTCGATCAACACACAAACAAACGTCAACCATTCGCTATGTGACTTGAAGAACGGAAACAATATCTGCCCATTTGTGCGCCACATTTGAATGGAGAACGTAATATGAATGGTTAGTGCTATAAGAACAGCAAATATGTTTTAAACATCAATGGCATCATATGACTGGCGACATCGAAACCAACAGCATTTCGTCATGTATTTTTTGGTATCGCAGTGTATCTATATACGTTTTTCCAGACCAATATTTTCAAGATGATATAGCAACGCGCGTTAATTACCTAATGCGTATTATTAGCTGCTCATGATGTATTGAACAACGACGCACTTTCCCAAATTAATAAATATATTGACTTGCCGTTTTTAACAAACATTAAGATTTGTAAATAAAGATGAATAGTATATACTCGAAATTTTTTCATCAATAAGGAAACCAGGCCTTTCAAAGGATTTCGAAGAACTCAGAAGATTTATTCAAATAAATAAAGAAATTTTCACTGAGGAATAAGGGCAGGTCTAATGAACAAATATTGCCTTTGAATGTTCAGAGGGTTCAAACTAATATTTGGTTACAAAGTGAAGACGCTCTTATTTATCCTGTTTACCATATAACCGCTACATTCGAAGAAAAAATTTAATTCCTATCTCGGAAGTCACAAATTACTCTAGGCCTTCCGAGTGGCGAAGTGGTTCGTGCTTTACATAATGAAACGCCGCACACTCAGCCAGTTTTAATCTTGCCAGTTTTTTTTTTTGCAACTTTTCTCTCCACTAGAGATTACTCTCGCAGAAAGAGGATGGAAATGGGTTAAGGGCCAGATGTGNTTTTTTTGCAACTTTTCTCTCCACTAGAGATTACTCTCGCAGAAAGAGGATGGAAATGGGTTAAGGGCCAGATGTGCAGCAAGTAGCCACTTAAGTAATTACTTCGCGTTATCCGGTAATCTGCTGTACCGTGGATGGATATTAACCACGCGGTTATAAATATTTCATCAGAGAAAACAAATGCAAAAAATAAAAGCAGTAATTAGGTGCGGATATAGGTGTTATAGTTTTGGAATGCAATGAAAAAATGTTTGGTAAATTATTTTATTAATAAACAAAGCATTAACTGTAAGATACGTTGATCAAACTCAGTCATTGCTAACGCCAACATTAAGCATCCGAAGTCAGACAACGTTATATTTCCGGAGGACCTAGTAGTGATTTTTGCCAAGATATCATAGTAGAAGCGTAATGATGTACCTGCCTATAATGTTCTGTGTGGGATACATTATCTTTGCCATGCAAATGACTGTACCCAGTTAATAACGGAAAATGGTTTCACCATGTGCATTTTCTCTGGAAATGCAGAATAGCTACAAAATAGGTTGAAGAGATCACTAAGAAGCCGACGTGAGTGAGTGAGTGATATAGAGAGACAGAGAGACAGACAGACAGAGACAAACAGAGACAGACGGACAGAGACGGACAGAGACAGACAGGTGAACAGACAGGAAGACAGACAGACAGAGACAGACAGAGACAGAAAGAGACAGGCAGAGAGAGAGAGAGAAAGAGAGAGATGTTCGGGCGGTGCTCAACCGCTGAGGTCTTCGGCGTCAGAAACGGAAGTACCNTTTCTCTGGAAATGCAGAATAGCTACAAAATAGGTTGAAGAGATCACTAAGAAGCCGACGTGAGTGAGTGAGTGAGTGATATAGAGAGACAGAGAGACAGACATACAGAGACAAACAGAGACAGACAGAGAGACAGAGAGACAGACAGAGACAGACAGAGACAGACAGGCAGGCAGGCAGGCAGGCAGGCAGACAGACAGACAGAGACAAACAGAGACAGACGGACAGAGACGGACAGAGACAGACAGGTGAACAGACAGGAAGACAGACAGACAGAGACAGACAGAGACAGAAAGAGACAGGCANCAGACAGAGACAGACAGAGACAGAAAGAGACAGGCAGAGAGAGAGAGAGAAAGAGAGAGATGTTCGGGCGGTGCTCAACCGCTGAGGTCTTCGGCGTCAGAAACGGAAGTACCCCGAGAAAAGCCAGCAGCCAACGGCAATGTCCGCCACTTCTGCCGCATACGCAAATCCAGGATTAATCTTTCAGAGAGGGAGATGTTCGCGGTGGTGTGTGACGTGAGCAGTGCACCACTGAGACAGCCAGGAGACTGGAAGACTTCATATCACGTGTGTGTGTGCAAGATTCCAGGAGAGTAACTGTAACGGCACGCAAACCTAACTCAAATACATTCGTTTCATAAAAAAAATTCATTCATTATAGGAATGCAGTTTACAGATTCTTGAAATAGGCTATTTTAAATTCCATCAACACAATTTTTAGGAAGCTTGTACTTACCTTTTCGTACACAATAAATTCAAAAGGCAAATACTATTATTAACCATTTAAAAAATTGCTCCTTTGTTAAGACGATAAAGTATATACCTGATTTTCCAGATTTAATTTAGATATGCTTGTTTAATGTCACGATGTGTGCAAATAAGATAGTTGATTATGATAATATCTTACGAGCCATGAATAAACTGTTTACATTTCACTACGGGTTTTATACTCACTTCATTTCTTATTTTTGAGAGCGTTTACGAACTCAAAAAGCCTTTTTTCTGTCACAGTAACGATTTGCTTTATTCAGTAAGAATAGAGGTTTAAATTTTGGTCACTGGAATTTTTACGTCTCCACTTTGAAGTGAGTGAGTGAAGAGATTTGTGCGGCTCTTAGCATTGAGGTCTTGAGAGCCGATCTCAACTTTGAAGCCCGAAGACTGAGGAGCGACATACATGACATATGAATTGGAAGTTATATTTATTAACGCACACACATACATGGCATGGCTTAGCTGGCGTACAGCCTTGCAACGTTATGGCACTAGATATAATTTTAGCAACTTTAGCCTCAAAGACCAACACTAAGCTTGATAAAACTGGTCTGTAAACGATGACGGTAGTAAAGTCGTAGAACAAAGGTCGTATTGTCCGTCTATTGGCACAATGAACGTTACTGAACTCGGTACTCTATTACACTTCTTGACGTCAATAAATGTTATTAAATTCACCTGACTCTTTATTTTTAAATTTGAGTTTTCAAAGTATTACACCAAGAAATATAAATTTAAAAACCTAATTACAAAGTATGGAGAGTATTTACAGTTGCATAAAATATAGTGGCTAATTAAAAGCAGAAACTGTATTAAAATATTTAATATGCACTCATGTATAGGTCTAAGTACAAAAATATTTACGCCCTTACACATATACACAGATTATCTAATTTACCTCACAATTAATGGGGATGGTATGACAATGCGAATGGTAAACCCTCGTCCCACATATCCACGGAAGCTATCCTTCATTTTTTAAAGGAAATGTTAAACTGCAAAGTGATATTACAGAATTCGAAAAGTGAACTCTCCTTTATGTATGTATTTGCACCCAGGAGTGTTATAAATATCCCTAACTATGTACAGGTTGACAAGCTCTCATTGCTTATTAACAATGTTCTACCGAAAGTAATTTTAATGGCACAAACTTATTCATGGTAAATACAGTTGGGATAATTAAGACCAAATAAAATTTTAACCAGGTTTTCAATTTGCTGAACAGATTTTAAATTAAAATGTGATATTTTTCCTAAACATGCCAGGTGTCATATTTGCAGTAATATTAAAAATGAATACTGCAAAGTAGTTTTGCGTATTAATTTTTATTTCTCTGGGTGAATATCAAAACTACTGATCACGACTTATTCCTCTTTATTTTGAATAACATTTGTGTAATAACTGTCACGTGTGTTTTTAACCACGTTAACTAAGACCTAAATGGTAGTCGCTAAGATTATGGCAACGGTGGTGTTTGCAAGAGGCAGTGAGGTGTACTGAGAGGAGAAGCTAGTCAATGAGGAAATCTCTCATTAAGGAAAAACGCAATTAAACATGTATGCAGGTTTCCGATTCATTATACTAGTTTATACGCATAAATTACTCTCACGAAAGTGATTTACGTTTCAAATTGGGTATTTATTCTTAATAAATACAACATGCCTGCCCATAGGGGTTACATTATATTCACTCAACACTTTGGAAACAGGCATATGCAAACTCTAAAGGGCAAGTCTCACTAAACTTGTAGGGCGTTTTTCTGTCAAAGCGAAAGGAATTCACGCAGATTAATAAACTGATAAGTAGTAAAATTTTGCTATGTACACAAATTCATTGTAATAGTAAATGATTATAAATGCACGTCTGTTTTGTAGGTATTATGTTTTATACAAGCGGAAAGCCAGTTTTTGTTATTTGTTAGTCGTTTCATTTTACTGGCTTTCGTATGTTGTGCGTTTCCTTAACTGTTGATTGTTTTTATTAGAGTCGAAGGGTTTTATATATTTATTCCACTGTTTAGGAATATAATTATGTTCTTTTGTTTTATTTACATTCTAAATTTAGTTTCCATCATGGCATTGTTTGAGTCTGATTTGAATTTTAATTGAAAAAAGCAAAATAATAGTTCCCATAAATAAGTAAGTACTACTTAATTAATTGTGTTAGAAACTTCAGTTTGACAGGGTGTTTCTGGAGAACTTGGCCCATTTCTTCTTGTAATCTTGCTTGGTGACAGTGAAGATCGAGAGAAGTCCTGGAATATGCTGGTTGAGGTGTTGAATCAGCTCGCTCAGTTGTTCATGCACGTGTTTGTTTCTTCAGATTGTCCACGAGACTGTCGTGTTGATAAGATGCTGGACATCTTGCCGATAGGTTTGTCTTTGGGAGTTTAATTTATTCCGTCGAGGTTCAAATGGGTTCTGCATGGGTTGAGTGATCGATAATGAGCTTCAGAGTGGGACGGTGAGGTTAAGACAATAACTTCGGTAAGAGGGGAGGAGACGCCTATACACAGAATACAAAGGATGTCGTTTTTCAGTAGCAGCGAAATATTTTTACTCCAGATAACATGGATGCTATTGCTGACAACTAAGAATTTATGGCGGCTAATAAATAATTTTTGAATAAACAAATATAGTTGTGGGCACTAAAACAGTTAAGTACTTGTAGATCTACATGCTATTGAAACAGCAGCCTGTTTTTAACGATAAACCAAGTTTCTCATTCGAAAGCATTAACCTAATATTTACGTTTTGTAACCACTAAAAATATTTACTTTCAGTGTAATACCGAGAGATAAAAGGTTAAGAGGGAGAGATGATTTAAGAGGCGATAACGGAATTAAGTGAAGAGGAAGACGATTAGGTCAAGAGGAGGATGATGAAATGAATTGTAGGTATTGAGTTAAAAGTAGGATGATGGTGTTAAGAGATTAATGATGAGGTTAAAGGATGGATGAAGATGTTAAGAGAAGTACGATGAAGTTGAGAGATGGATGACGAGGTAAAGAGAAAGACAGCAAGAGAGAGATAATAAGGATAAGAGGAGGGTTATGAATTTAACAGGGAGATGATGATGTTAAGAGAGAATGGGCCTATAGCGAGACACGACACTGCACAGGTGTTGCAGATGACGGGACCTTGTGAACGTAGTTGACTCCGAACTGTTCGTTGGCCGATTCGGTGGTCACGAATTGTCCAGTAATGCCAAAGGATGGTTTGCAATTATCGCCAATCCAGACTGTCCGTCCCATGAGCATGGCACCCAAACGAGAACTTATATGTAAGAATGATTGTAAATTAGTGGCTACGGTATCAAAGAAGACAGCAAAGAAAAGCCCACCAATTATAATACCCATTCTTTATAGTTATAAAAGTGATAAACCTGCCTAAAATGTGACTGCAAATGACTGCCTATGGAGATAAACTATAAATAAGGATAACTTATTTGAAGACCGGCTGCACTTCAAGTATGTGATTTCAGTTAATTCCACAGAAGTATTGCAGTTTATTACATACATCCTGGCGATGTCTGAGTCAGTACGAAACTGGCAAGTAAACAATGACGTAATACCGTGAAATTTGTTTGGTTTGGAACTAACTGTTTGCCGAGGCAGCAGCCAATGAAATAATAGCTTAGGCTTTTTATGTGCAAAGGATTGTGGCTTCTATTGCACAAAATGTAAATAAAAGGCCATGAGAAAATTCCCTGTCTTTATGTACCAGCACTACGGTAAAAATCATAGGAATTACAGATAAATATAAAGCAGTTTACAAAGCAATAATAAATAATGTGTCGTGCAAATTGCAGGAGTTGCCTCTCTATATACTGTATAATAGCGAAGCAAGGCACGTGATCCGGCGATTGCTAAAGCAGACATGTGCCGCTCTCGCCCTGAGAAGCGTAATTGCTGGCTGCTCGGCAAATGGAAACAAGGCTTGGAGTACTTCCTACACAGCTTCTTCTCCTCTCCGCCCTCGCCGAATCCTTTTTTTTCCCCTTCATTCTTCGACCCATCTTCACTTTTCCTTCGCTCGTATTTCGCCGAGGCAGCAATCGGCGTATAACGCAGGAGAGGAGAAAGGGGGGTCGCCCACCGCCAATAGAAAGGATTTACATTTCTGCAGGAACAGCAGATACGAGTAATGATTTCCACGAGGACGGTGCATCGTGATTCGCGTTGAACCGCGGTTAGTTGTGATTGCGAGATTTCGTGTCTTCAGGTACTGCCTTCGTGAATATCCATGCCTTCGTCAGGTAGTCAAGAAAACTGATACCTGGATCATGGCACTGATACCATTGTAGACATTTAGTTGTAACTATTTTAATCTTTTCTTTTCAAATTAGAAACTCCCCAACATACAAAAGTAGCATAAGCATAAGCTTCTCAGTGAAATAATATGTAGTTTTCACATATACTTCTGGAATTCGTTACAAACATCAGATTCCAGTCAACATGTTCTAATTCCAGTTAATATTTTTTTTAGGGATCAACACCGTGTCTTTTTCAACTCCTTGAATAAATTGGACGCGGCCGTTTGTGTACTTTTATCCGTAGCTCTATGTTTCTTCGTCAGAAATGAAATATACCTGTAAGAATTTACGCTGTTCTTTGACAGCTGGAAAAAGCGCACCTATTCTATAATAAACTTGCCCTTGAACAGTAAATTTTAGCGAATATCCGGGCATTATTATCTCTCTGTCAACTACAGAAGATGTAATTTGGAAACACGAGTGGTACTTTCTGATCCTATTTAAAAAGCACCGTGATTCCTCAACGTCATACAAAATGAGAGTTATCAGAGGCTCTTCTGGCTCACCAAGTAAAGGACGGGAAACTTTCCCGCTGGAACAGCACATCCCTGCGGTCTCATCTGTCCATTTCAAAGGCTACAAAACCGGCACGACTTGTCCATGAGTCCGATATTAATAAGCATGTGATTCTTATAATCAATTAAGGGATCGTAATGAAATGCCACGTCAGTAAATAGAGACCAAGTGTTTCTTTGAAAAGCTTGTCGACGTTCCGCTTGGAGTTCCGCGTTTGCGATTCTCCTCACCTGTGACTGTTCAGGTGTTCCAGATGCCCTTAAAGCAGCTTGTCGCTGTGCTTGCTCTTGTCTTCTCAGTTCGGCATCTTCTTAAGACTCTTGCGATTGAGCAAATCTTTTCGCTTGTGCTTGAGACGATGCTCTTGAAAGACTTGATTTTCGTTTGAGAGGCATATTTGTCAATTTTTAAAACTACAATTGGCATGTCTTTTAACATAGAATGGTTANCTTGATTTTCGTTTGAGAGGCATATTTGTCAATTTTTAAAACTACAATTGGCATGTCTTTTAACATAGAATGGTTAAAGAAAATTACACATTGAGTAAATTGTTTGAGATATTTTCTCGCAATAAAAAGTAGCCAATAACACCTTTCAGCCCTCCAACTACTTCTGTGCAAGAAATTAAGTCGATATGTTGCTCGGTTGCGACTTTGCATTGTTATTCCGTTTGTGTACTTTTATCTACAGGCTAACCGGAATATTATATATTATAGAAACATCGATATACCGATATTTTTCAGTTACATATAAATCGATAAGTTATTTTATATATCTATAATTAAAGTTATATCGAGCATTAACGCAGCATTGTACCCCAAGCGCTAATTTTACTAAAACTTTTTCCCCAGGGAATGAGATATTTTTTCGGGATAAAATGTAGCCCATGTCACTTACAGGCGCTCCAACTATCTCTATGCAAAATCACGTCGATCCTTTGCTCCAATGAGACGTGAAAGAAGGACAAACAAACACACTTTCGCATTTATATATTAGGTAGGATATACATTTTTATATACTTTTACAATGTTATACTTTGAATGTTAAGTAAAATACATCGAGTAGCTCTCAAAATCATGTTTTTAGCTGTAAAGTGTAGGANAATGTTATACTTTGAATGTTAAGTAAAATACATCGAGTAGCTCTCAAAATCATGTTTTTAGCTGTAAAGTGTAGGACAACATTAATTTAAAAAAAAAATTTTAAATTAATAATGTGGTTAACGTAAAATTTCTGCTGTATTTTAACAACCGAATTCGAATCTATAAATATGCTTTTGTATGCGAATAAATTTGTTGAATTTCAAAGAATCTGCTCTCTCTCTCTCTCTAAAACTTTTATGTTCCTATTAAATCCAAAGATTTCTTTAAGTTAAATTTGGATAGTTAATATGACACCAGATTTATAATTAAAATCAAGACAGTTAAAATTTTAAAGGAAGTAAATATGTTGTTTTAATTTAGTTAAATAAGAATTGATATGTTACAAACATATACAATGCTCTCGAAACGTACAAAACCTTTGTGAGCAACTCACATGCACTCCCAACGTTCTTTGCACCTTATGAAACTAACAGCGAGAGCGTTCATTTGAGTGATTACTGCGGTGGGGATATGTGATAAAGTGAAATGCCCTTTTGGATATCCAGCACTGAAAAATACAGACATCGGAAACAAGCCAATCTCCAAGATTAGTTTTTGTAAAGTTGCATGAATACACACTTCTTGATCGTTGGTACTTGAATTAATCGTTGGGTTTTTCTTCACATTTATTTTCTATTACTTATTTAATTAAATTAGAGCAATTCTTTGCTAGTTAGGTATCTATCTACAAATGTTAATGTTGGCGGTGTCCGCGTATCCGTATGTGATATGTTTGGCGTCCTACACCAAAGTGGTTCAGTTCTAGTGTAACGTCCCACTGAACGACATGAGTTTGGAAACGAGTCTCGCGTGGCACGTAGAGCGCGCAGGCGAACCGCGGCCGGATATGCAGACAGGAAGTTCTACGGCAGTGGCGCACTCTGTTATGTGGCATTATACCCACGCAACAATTAAAATCGCGTAGCGTATCGCCCTGTCATTTTGGCGAGTTTATAAAAAGGCCCGGACAGCAGAACGCAGGGAAAAGATTCAGAGGCAGTTTTCATTGAGGTTGGTAGCNGGCGAGTTTATAAAAAGGCCCGGACAGCAGAACGCAGGGAAAAGATTCAGAGGCAGTTTTCATTGAGGTTGGTAGCGCATTACAATCGACCATTTGGCATGAGGCAGTTAGTGGTGGCCTTGTTATTAACGGCGTGTGTAGCTTCTTCAGTCTCTACAAAGTGGACGAAAAAACTTCCTGCTGTAAGTCTCTACTATTCTATGTCGTGTAGAAAATAAGGATTAGAATCCTTGACTCAGTAACATGTTACTGGGAGCAATATTACCAAAAATCCAGATCAAATATTTTTATAAATTATTTAAATTAGAGATTTTATTTAAATTCCATAAATATGTTCAACAAATTACTCAAACATTTTTGTTATGAAAAAACTAAAAAATATTAGAACTTTCCAGTATAATCTTCAAATTTGAGTAAGGTATTAATTAAGTTGGCGTTCATATATGGAATTCGGGAAATTTATAATCACGTTACGTTAAAGAGTTCCAAATTCTTTTATATTATAGCTCATGTTTTAAGTTATTTAAGATATTCTTAATTTTAGACATTTATGTAATTAATAGAATATCAAGAATTTTGGAATCTCAGCAATAATTTTGTAATGCAATGTTCTTTGGCAAACAGACCTACATTCTATGTACTAAAATGTCTTGTCAAAAAAGTTTGTAAGGATACAAAAGCTTGACCCTAAAGAACTGATATTCGTAAATAAAACGCCCAGAGTATATTAAACCGTACATAATTAATCGATAACAATGTCGTTTTAAAGAAACACTTATATATTCTAATGAAAATCATTTTTCGTTATAGTGTTTTGCTATATTTGCCCAAAAGTACAACAGATAATTTGACGCGAAGCCTATTCGATTTTAGTGCACTGCAACTGACATATTAAATTTAAAATATTTTAGCCTATCTCTACCGTATGATTGACAGACTTGTGAGTTTATNGCACTGCAACTGACATATTAAATTTAAAATATTTTAGCCTATCTCTACCGTATGATTGACAGACTTGTGAGTTTATCTTGAAGCCTGTTTTACTGTATGTGTATGTGAGAGAGTGACTGATTAAAAAATTGAAATTTTTGTAGCGATTTTTACCAAACTTTATAATAATTAGTAAGAACGCTCTAATTGCATAGTTTTTGAAAAATCCGGATGCTGGTTTTCAAACGGGCAGTTTGAATTTATTGGATTTACAAACGATTAAATCGCTGTAAATCATTTATAGTATGGTTGCAGTTCAACATTTTATAACTAAATTCAGAAGGTCATTTATTTCTTTCCCGACTTTCTGTAAAAGTGCACCATCCAAGTAAAAAAACTNNGGAAACTAAACCGGATTGCCTTAGGAAGTGAACAGTTCTGGCGCCAGGAAACTAAACCGGATTGCCTTATGAAGTGCCCAGGATGTTTATAAAGGTATTCAGGCTTTAAGACAATGCTTGTACTTTACCTTGCGACAGTAAACGTATTACATTGTTCCACATTGCCCTGACCGAAGTCGTATTCCCGTGTAATAGAGATCCCAACACTGTCTTGTTTGTAACGTTAGACGGGCGAGTTTCCACACCAGAGTCCCCCGTCTCAATGAGATGCTGGTGCATTTCTCCAACATCCCTGAAAGATTGTATAACATCACCCCGGTTACTCCTTCTTTATTTATTTCGTAATAAAAATAAATTTAAAAAAACAGATAGAACTGTTGTGTTAACAACGGCTAGTAAAAACCAATGTCATGTGAAATTTTTTCTTTTTAAATGGAGTTTTGTCATACTGTTTGCATAGTAAACATTTCATTACGAAATAAATAATTTTCAGGTAACACCGGAAAAAACAGTGTTACCTGCGCTAAATTTGTTAAAAATACTTATTATTTGTATGGAAGCAAAACAATAGCTCGCAGTTGTAGTTCCCTTTGTCTTTTATTCCGAATCAAACAAGCAAACTGTTATACGGTCGGAGAGCGTCGTTCAATGTTGTTTCTGCTTAACTTTATGTTATTTAGATTATGTGAAATTTAGTGGCGCTTGTAGTCGGCAAAGTATTGTTACAGATTTAAGCTGTTATATTTTGTAGTTAGTTAAGAGCAATTACAAATTCTTTCATCGTGGTTTATAATTAAACAGTTATTTAAAAATCAAAATTTTGTTATCCTGTATATTAGATGTGAAGGCGAGACAGTCACGACTTGGAGGATTATGAAATCTCTAACATGGCCTGTAGGTGAACCGAATATTTAATTTTATTTCTGCGAATATCATTAAAACTTACTGAATAAAATGTTTAAAAGATGTCATTTTAACTTGCCTATATAAGTTACAACGTTGTGATAAAATTAATTTCTATTCCAACCGTAAATCAACTTCAAAATGCGTGTCGTGTAGGTTGAAATTTGGAGTGAGAGTGGTGTAGTTATTAATTAAATGGCCGTTGTTACACGAGTTCCGTAGGTTTCATGTCGGCCAAAGAGTGTTGGGCGCACGTAGCAGTTGACTGCGAACTTTTGAAGGCAAATTTTACTTGTACAACAACTTTAAGTATTATTGCCCTTTAGGTGTTTAATACACAAATATGTGCCGTGCTAGATGTTTCTTTGGATTTATTATTTCCCACAGTTTCGATATGTTAGCGAAAGCCCATTCAGAAATTTTAAAATAGTCGAATAAAAATCGTCTGGAGCAAAAAATAAGAAAAGAATTAATGCTACAATTGTTAATTGTACATGCACAGAATAAATAGTTCCAGTGTTCATCAGCATCTCTAGTTTGAGCCGCTGTAGTTCACACCTGAATTAAAAGCTAAAATAAGTAACACAAATTGTGTGCACGAATTTCCTTACTTTCCGTTCCACTGGATGTTAATTAATATTTCTCGCAGATGAGAACATCCGTCTTATAATCGAAATAACAAAAAAAGAAANCGTTCCACTGGATGTTAATTAATATTTCTCGCAGATGAGAACATCCGTCTTATAATCGAAATAACAAAAAAAGAAAACAAGCTAATACTTTTCACAGTCACCTTTCCTCGGCCCCTTCATTTTAACAGAATTTATCACAATCGTGCAAAATATTTCCAGATAATATTTGTTAGGTACAGTATATTGAATGACAAAAATTTTTTAATTTTTTCTGAAATTTTTATTTTAAGAATCACCATTAACACAGAATTTGTTAAAAGTCGATTAGCAGACTCAACTATTTTCATAAAATGTAAACATTTGCATTTAGAGCCATGTATCATTATTTCGACCACCAAAGCACTTAAATAAGCATTTGACANATAAAATGTAAACATTTGCATTTAGAGCCATGTATCATTATTTCGACCACCAAAGCACTTAAATAAGCATTTGACCTATGAAAGACAAAAGTCACATGACTTGGTTTTTCGTTGCATTTAGTAAAATGATACGTAACCAGTACATGAAAGTACGACTTAAGAGGGTTTTAAGAAAATTGTTAAGATACTGTGAATGGAATGCAGCATTAAACTGTGGGGANTTAAGATACTGTGAATGGAATGCAGCATTAAACTGTGGGGAAATTTGTTAATATAAGATATTACTTACATATGGATTATATGGAAATATGAATATTTGTAATGCTTCACTGTATAAGTTCCTGCATCTATAAATGTTTTCTTTCGTAAAAGAATAATCATTGAGTACGTTATTTAGCAACGTTTTATTTGAAATGTTTACATTAATCTAAAGAATAGTTTTCTATTTTCACTACTGTACGTAAGTGGGACTTATTTTCCAGTTTTTCTTCTGAACTGAGCTCGTGTGATCGCAGCATAGGATACATAATCGATGTGGCTGGCTTAGATTCCAGCACGCGAGGCGTCGTAAAATCTTATGGCCTGGAAGGAAATGCGGTAATAAACTTTCTTCCCTTTATGTGCAATTTGACTAATAGTCGAGCCTAGCGTTTTTGGGGAGAGGGAGTATGGAATGGTGTTGGGAAGAGATACATGGCTTTTAAAATATTTGCTCTAGCTTTGTCCCAGACTATAATTACGAAGCCACGCCATTACAGCCTAGCCTTTCATTTCGTGGAGGCGATATTAAACTGTAAGTTTAATAGGTCTAGGGTTACAGGGAATTGTGCCAACCCAATAAAAACACAGCTGATTCAACCAAGTCGTTTATTTCAACATTGACTGTTTGTAGCAACAAGGAAATCAATATAACTCGACTACATGTTCTTGATAGAAGGGTATTAAGTTTTATTTTCTTTCCCATTTGATCCTTATTTCATTCTGTATAGAAACCACAAAGAAAATATAACACTTATTGAAAACAAGTTTGGAAAACAGAAGAAAAAAAATCCCTACATTTAAGTGTGTATTTCAACGCAAATACTTGCGGCGTTCATTTAAGCAATTTTTACAAAAAATTCAGGAAGTAGTTTAATTTATTATTCTGTCTTAAAGTATATTAAAAATAAGTAACAGAAAATTTCTTTTTATTTGACGTCCATTATGATGAATGTTAAAATTATTCTTTTACATTAGTTGATATAGAACGTAACTTTTTATTTTAATGTGCATTATTAAATATTAGCGTACAAAATCACACGTTTAACTATAACCATTTCGTAACGACAATTGAACGGTTTCGACTTATGAAATCTAGTCGTTACAGTTATGAAACGTCTCCCAGGCTGGAGAGTAACGAAATGGAAACCTACGTCTTGTGGCGGTATTCATATACATGTATTGGAAACATGTTGCCAGTATTTATTTTTTCTTCATACACCGATCTAGAAATATAAGCTTCGACATTTTGTGCAGGATATATCACTTAGGCTTAAAGGATACTCCTCAATCAATACTTACAAAATTAATTCTATATATAATTGTTAATAATTTTTGTGGACGAAGTTTGCGATTAGACCTTCACCCATAGTGTAAATAAACGTATATACATATACCTATCACACAAATAATCATCGCACAAATAATTAGAGTGTCTTCAGATAGGAATATGTACATCCTAGAGTAACAATTTTACAAAGAACAATAATTCATGCCTCGGCAATACATATATTATTCCATGCACTAACCTTATTTGAATTTTTTAAAATTTTAACTACGTCATATTTGGGAGAATTCCTGTGATTGATAACTTAATTAAAGCGGTTTACATTGACGAGGTTAGACTTGATAACATTCACGTGGCAAACTTGATGCATGTGTTGATGCACCTGGGATCCAAGGAGAAGCCTATCTGAACTGCCAGTAGCGCGTCACTCTCACTGATGCAACTGTCATAACTCTCTGTCTCCTGCAGTGACGGACCTTCTAGCCCAGAGAACCACGAGGTGCGCCACGTGGACTCAGGTATGAAATATAGATTGGAGCGTGAGAGAACCTGAGAAATCCAATATTTTAGCCAGAATTTGCAAAACAAACGGTGTTATCCTCCCTTGGAACAAGTGGGTCTCCCTAAACAGAGATCTCACTGGACACAGAAGAAGTAGTTCTCGTCTGTGTGTTTGCGGCATGTCACCTTCATCATGTTGTAACTGCGGGGAAACGTGCAAAGTGTACAGTGCGAATGCACTCACTTAGAGTTTTATGGGTTTCTACTGGAGTTTATTTCGCTCTATATAAAGTACACCCGTTGGCTTGAACAAAAAAATTATCTTCGATTGTTTGAAAACTTTTTGCTAATTTTTTTCGACAGCTTTATTGCTCCATGTTGCGTGTCGGAATTACGTACAAGCAAAGTGAATAAATAAATTTATCTTCCAAACGGATTGTGTACCAACATAATGCTAAAGGATATCTGTGTTCGTAATGTGTGTGCATATGCATTGCAAGTGATGTTTTTTTGCAGCTGAAGTACTCGATTGAGAAACCTTGCGGTGATGTGGAGAAGAAGCTTCTCCAGTTGTCGAAGTTCCGAATTGAGATGGCTTCTCATGACGTCGCTCTCGTAAATGCTGTCATTGAAATCAAGAAAGAAATCCGATACATTGGCGTAAGTTAAATTTAATGGTTTTGTATACATACCTAAATTAAAATCTTATAATTTTTTTGTTTTTTCTTAACAATATGTTTTCGACAGGTTGGTTACCAGTCTTATTTTCCTCCTCCCCACCTTTAAATTTTCATAAGAAAAAGATTGAAAAATTAATTTTTTTCAACCAGTATAAGACATAAGCCCCATTACTCTCAAATATATTAACGTGCATATTTTACTTAATATATGAATATTTTATCGTTTTCTGTTTTTTCGTCTCCTAAATCACTTTAAAATTTAAAAAAAAATTCAAAAGAAAAAATTGGGAATATTTTTGCAGGGAATTTAGTAATTATATATTGCCAGTGCAGGTTTATTCGTACAAATTTAAGAAATAAAAAAAAACCATATATCCCTGCGGCATTACGACAAAACCTATTTAGTCTATATATACTAAGGCTACAAGTATATTTTTAACAGTTTTTTATTCTCCCAATACGTCCATGTTTTCGACAGGAAAGTGGTTTATTATTGTGGTAAAATTGGATACTATAAGTAATATTCGTCGAATAGAATTATTTATATAATTTCTAGATTTGCAGTTCCATTAATACTGTCTTATAGCCTATTTTCCTAAATTAATCAATTTCAAAAATATAAAATTAAAGTGAAAAATTTGTAGTGATACAAATTATTAAAAGCAATTTCTTACAAATTTATTTAGCTTATCAAAACAACAACGTTTGCCAAAATGTCATTATATTTAATATTTCGATAGCAATTTTTTTTTCAGAAATATTAAAATAAATAACCGCTATTTTGGTAAGAAATACTAAACTATGTGCAGTATAAAAGTTCAATGTTTGACAGATATCCAAATGCTTTTATGGTTTGTATAGTTTGTTAATAAACTTGAATTACTATGACACATCACATATATAAGTGCTAATCATAACGGCAGTCAACAGTAATCGATTTTAAACTATCAATTGGCAAGTGTATTATGCACCAATAAGTAATAAATTTAATGGATACTTATTAAAAAATGTAATTAAAGCAAGGTTATTAATCCTACATATCGCTGCTTAGCACGAAGTTACTTGCGTGTCGTTGACATTAAAAGACGAATATCTCAAAATCATGGTTTCGTACGACCACGAACTTTCCAACATACTGCAATGTGTCAGAGTTTTCTCTGTGGCGTATTCATCCGGGCTGACTTCTCGCGTCGTCGTATTTCCAAGGCGACACTACTTATACATTCAGCAATTGAGATTATTGACGTGCGTTTCTTTATTTACTGACGTTGCTGAAGTTTCACTGGCGAGAAGTATTTTGGCGCCTGGGGTGTAGGCCACATTCACGAGCGGGACAGGCATTAGCAGACAACAGATAATTGTGGCGGTATACGATAATTTTAACGAATGAACCGTAACATTGCCGTTGTCTGCCAAGGATTAGGGAAGTATAAGAATGCGTTGGCATTCGATTATTTTCGCTTGAACTAAACACCGATATTGTAACCTTCACAGTTTAATCTCCCTATCGTCGAAAAACACATCTACTGATAATTACACGACAACAAACTCATCGGGGATAGATAACGCCATTTATCGATACTGCTGGACAGTGACCACCATTTGTTGGCGTTCGGAACTGGTTTTCTGCTGGTGAGCGACCTCAGTACTGTTAGCAGGAAATGGAATGTAGTCCAAGTAGTTTTTTATTCCCTAGCGCTAAGTGCCTTTCCCATCCGTAGTCTATTATAGCAAGTGATATGATTTCATAGAAAAGAACTGACGTAGTGGTGTGATTTGCACAGAAGGCNATAGCAAGTGATATGATTTCATAGAAAAGAACTGACGTAGTGGTGTGATTTGCACAGAAGGCGCACTTCAATACCAATGGAGGATTATGTATGAATATATATCACTCTCGACGCCACGTAATTTTCAGTATATTAACAAAATATATTAATAAGTTCTCAGTTGTCACTGGTACCAGAAATAGTTTTACTACAACACATTTATATAATGCAATTTTATAAAGGAATAAAACTATTTCTTGATTATGTAAATGTAGTTNAGTTTTACTACAACACATTTATATAATGCAATTTTATAAAGGAATAAAACTATTTCTTGATTATGTAAATGTAGTTATCATCTATGTAACTTCCTCGTCAGTACATTCGTAATTAGACTAAATAATAAATAAATGAAAAGTTAATCCAGGAAAATAAAGATTAGAGAGTAAACACGACAGATATGCTTGGAGGCAAATGGCAGGAGGACACAAGGACTGCCTGTTGTAATGTGAAGTGAGTGTACGCAGTTGAAGGTGAGCATGTGGAACTGCGTGGAGAACCAACAGGACTTCTCGTACGAGTGTGTCCTGAAGGATGTCTGGGAGACGGACAACGCCTGCGAGGACCTCTCTCCTCCGTGGAACGTCTTCGGCGAGTGTCCTGTGCAACCGGTATGTAGTCCTTGCAGACACGGGCTTTATCACGGCCACTATAGAGCAAACCAACTTCACTGAACGTTCATTCACAATTCATTNGTCCTTGCAGACACGGGCTTTATCACGGCCACTATAGAGCAAACCAACTTCACTGAACGTTCATTCACAATTCATTTCCTTCGTGTGTCATTTGGTTTCATCAGTTAAGGATTATGTGCAGTGCACGGTTACCCGAAATCTAAAATAAATTACAGAAGTTGAATTTTTAGATTTATTTTGAAATTGTTAGATACTCTGACAAGATTTTTGTATGCCAGCAACTATCACATACAGGAAAAGATGAAACATCCTATTTTTCCATTTAAAACTTGACAACATTCCTTGTGAAAAATTACAGATATCAAGCTCAAAACAGTAAAACAATTTATAAAATAATATTATCTAAAACTCTAAAATAGTTAAATTTATATTTATTGAAGGACAATTAAACAAAATAATTTAACAAAATTTTTCAAGAATATGAATTTCGTTCAATATTAAAGTATTTTCAAAATCTTATAATTTTAGACATTTATAAAAAAAAATAACAAAATTTAAACAGTTATTTGTATATGTAATGTAATTGTGGTTTATATAACTCATTTATTTAAATAGTCAACCATAATTTATTCGGAAAGTATGCAGTAAATAAACAATAGTATATTCGTGGTTACTCCTCACTTTTTGTTTCCTATATGCCACGTAACACAAGCGTTTTCGATTTCTGTTAATATAAAAGTATCTTATTTTTGGAATTTGACTTGAAAATCGATATACTTAAAACAAGTACTTAATTAAAATTTAATTACATTTAATAATATGATTAAATATGTCATAAAACTGGCGGGTTGGTATTGCCTAGTAAAAAATACTTCTTGTGAAAAATATTACTATACTGAGAGAGCGCGAATGCGGTGCGATGTACCTTTGGCGTGGTTTTCTAGACTCGGTTAGTTTTTGTTTGCATGAGCCGGAGGAATATCATTGAAGTATAAATTTACCATGGCGGGGGTGTCAGAAAAGTTGGAAGTAACCGTAAATGTACTATATTGTTGGATTCGATGGCTTTGTTAATTGAAATGTATAGCCAATAATAAACCCTCGATTTACATTAAGTATTACGAAATCTGTTTTTGATTTTACGTTTTGGGAATTCACGCAATACGCAATCTTCTGACAGACCTTAATGTGAATAATTTTCTTTATTGGTTGGCATACAAGAGAAAATTTTCTGACGCAGTAGTCGGCAAGTAAGTTTTCAAATTTGTTCCGCTTTTCGCCACACGATGACATAAAATTAAGGAAACCATATAAGATAATTTTAAATTTAAATTAAACTTCCTTGCGACGTAACAATCTGTAAGAAGTAAAATATGAAATTTTTTTACACATGCAGTTATGTTAGCGCTTCAGCCACTAATTAGACCAAATAATGTACATTAATGTTAGTATATTCGTATAGTGACGGCAATCAGCTCCTTTTGAATATTCAGATTAGAGTATGGTGAATTTCCTTTACTACATAAAGTTTCAGAAAATTCCTTAAAGTTTTTAATATTCATCAAATACAACCTAAGAAGTCTTAAATGNCTTTACTACATAAAGTTTCAGAAAATTCCTTAAAGTTTTTAATATTCATCAAATACAACCTAAGAAGTCTTAAATGTGTCAAATGTTGGATTAGTGTTTTTGCAATTAATTTTTTAATGTGATATTTAAATTGATTCACTTCACTTTAAAAATTTCTATGGGAAGAATCTAAGTTGTCGTCAAAGTTATTATGTACACGCAGTTAAGTGCTCGGGTAACACTATAATCACAGTCCTGCATTAGATACTTAGCGTCAGACTGAAGTCCAACACTTTGTAAACTTCTTCGACTTCTGCTATTGGTTGGCAGTTGGTTACGTCCGCAGTGGACTACTGGGCCAATAAAAAATTATGACTATCGTACAGTGACCAATTACTTTATCGCGGTAAATATGGTATATGACGTATCAGTAAATCTAAGAACTGTGCTCATTTGTGTGTTAAGCAGCGGAGTCTATCATGCCGTAAAAAATATAACGCTACGAATACTGATGGAACTGTAAGTTTTTGATGGCAGATACCGATGTTATTTCACATTCACAATTCACTTTAGCCACGTCCCAACAAACACAAACATATGTTGTCTGAAAATGTGATTATCTCTACTTGCAACACGCGTCCACAGCATTGTTTCCTAGCGCAGTTTGTGTGAGCTGTGGGTGACGTCATACTGCTGGTTTTAGTCCAGGGGAGTCTCTCTTGCGCAGCTTGTATTTTGTACCGTTCGTATGCGCGATAGGAAATTACACGGAAACCTAGAGTACGTAAGTAAAAATAGTGCAGCATATTAAAAAAATATTTAGTTTTTATATACAGTGAGCCAGTCGTGCTTTTTACTTCTTACCAATATCGAAAAATAATTTTGAAATAATTATTTTTATGAAAAAATGTTTATTTTATATTATAAAAATTGATTTTAAATTTTACATTTACACGATTTCATTTTGACCTTATTTTCAGATAGGAGTTCAAACAAACTGCAGTTAAAAACACTGTTAAATTACTTAAAACAATACCAGTATATTGAGGTTTTCGATTACCAGGAAACAATTACTAATTAACTGTTAATTGTAATATGAAATGGTTTTTTTACTTTAACCCTACAGGTCTATGTAGTTTAATGTGTTGAAAATATGTCGTAATATGAAATAATTGTACTTGTAATGCACTTGCTGCTCGCAAACCTATGAACGACATTACAAGACAAGATGTTAGTAGAGTCAGATACATATAAACACAAGACCACGTGTATAGTATGTAAACAGTTAGAGATGAACTTTATAAAAATACAAAGTATTTAAAAATGTACGCAAAATATGTACACAAACATCAGCTGCCCGTAAAATAATTCAAAACCTTCGTATTTATGTGGAAGTGCACACTCCCACTTGAATAGAAGTTAGCTATGTGCAGTGTCATAAAATTGGCACCTAAAAAACATACAATTTTTTTTTATTTTAACTTATTATAAACTGATGAATCAGAAGTGCCAACTTACACCATAATTATACGGGTACTCAGAAGACGGGAATTTCAAAATGCACTAAAAAGAAAAATTCTGAATTTGTTATTTTTAGTGAAAATTTGAGAACTGATATGTAGAGGTGATCTTCAACTTTCTGTGATAAAGTGTATAGCCCCTAAAATCCACACATCACATATCTCCACTGCCAACGTGTTGCGTCAATATATTATTATGTGCAATGTCTGCCATAAATTACACTGTAGTGCAACGAACCCAAAGTCTCATTCCAAACTGACTGAAAGAGTCATCTCGTCCTATGCTCGAATATGATACTACCCACACAGCGAGACCATGATTACAATTTTTATGTTTTGTACTGTAAGTAATAATACTCGCCGATAGTTTTATTTTGCCGTGTTCTCTAAATCATTTTCTCCAAGGAGGCACTTCAGCGAATAAAATATTATAAACACAGACCTTTCCAGGTAAACTTTATATAAAACCCTAATTTTGCAGCCTGCCTTTAGAAGTTAACGCGTACCAGTTCGATGAAAGTTACTCATATTTCGTCATAGAAAATAAAGTTTATTCGACTGTGTTGTCTTTATTGTGGCGTTAATTATATTTTTATTTTTTTCCGGTATTCGCTTCTGTGCATTCTTCTGTTGCATTTTATTTATCGTCCTAAGTTATTTCTGTGTAACCTTACGCAGTGCCTTCATCGTTCGATTAATTACGCCTTCAAACGTTGTAGCCTCGTTTAATACATAATTACAGACACGCACTGTCATGCGGATTGTATATAAGTCATACATTTGTTAACAAAATCAATAAATGGGTTCTTTCCCCACGCACGTGCTTTACGTCATGATCTTCGTTTAATGTATGTCGAATATATATATATATGTGTGTGTGTGTGTGTGTTTTTGTAGTACATCAAACCGAGCGATGTGGCGCAGTAATAAACCTTGAGACCCGCGTTATGGAGGACCTGGGTTGACATACCAGTCCAGCTATCCTTATTTAGGTTTTCCATGTTTTCTTGACGTCACTCCAGGCAAACACTGCGATGATTCCTTTCTAAAGGCCACGACCTATTTCTTCCACATTCCCGCTTCTCTGAGCAACTTGTTCACGACCTATTCCTTCCACAATCCCGCTTCTCTGAGCAACTTGTTCAAGACCTATTTCTTCCACATTCCCGCTTCTCTGAGCAACTTGTTCACGACCTATTCCTTCCACATTCCCGCTTCTCTGAGCAACTTGTGCACGACCTATTCGTTCCACATTCCCGCTTCTCTGAGCAACTTGTTCCGTCTCTCGTGGCCTCTCCGTCGTCGAGACGTTAAGACATACCTACCCACCTATACTTGTTATAAGTGCTAATCTGCAATACGAGCGTGGTGTTGTGTGGTTGTGAGAGTCTGATGAGAGTGTACGGAGTACTGAAGTGTGGTGTGTGTGTGTGCAGGGACTGTACCGCATCACGAACGCGCCGTTCTACATGGACTTCCGCTCGGAGAAGCCTGGTNTGTGCACGACCTATTCGTTCCACATTCCCGCTTCTCTGAGCAACTTGTTCCGTCTCTCGTGGCCTCTCCGTCGTCAAGACGTTAAGACATACCTACCCACCTATACTTGTTATAAGTGCTAATCTGCAATACGAGCGTGGTGTTGTGTGGTTGTGAGAGTCTGATGAGAGTGTACGGAGTACTGAAGTGTGGTGTGTGTGTGTGTGTGCAGGGACTGTACCGCATCACGAACGCGCCGTTCTACATGGACTTCCGCTCGGAGAAGCCTGGTGTGTCGCAGTACCGGAAGTTGCAAGTGGAAGGCTACCAAGATGGCGAGAAGGTCGCATGCATCGGCGTGAATTGGCGCAAGGCCATACACGACCCACAACGTCCTGAGATCACCTACTGAGTTCGCAACCTCAGACAACCGCACTAGAGACTTGTACTGCACGTCTGCTAAACGTACAACAGCGTCAACCCTCACATTGTTTGATTAACAACCGATTCATATTACGAAAGACAGAGCATGTACTGTCAAGCTTAGAATCACACTACAAATATATCATACGGTGATAAAATGTTGTATTATTGGAAGAATTTATTTTATATTCTATATACAGGCTGAGTACAAAATAATACCCCAACTTTGAAGGTATATAATATCCAAACCATCAACCTACAAACTTTATTTACCAATCAAAAGGAACCGTGGAACCGTGAAGTTTGTTTACCAAACATTCATAAATGTTCAATATGATCACCATGAGTGGCCCGAACGTCATCTAAGCGATAATCCAACTCGTTCCACGCTCTTGTCAGCATGTCCGGTGTTACGGTTTGGATGGCGTCCATAACTCTCGGTTTGAGGGGGTGAGGGGGTAGCGAACTCGCATACGACACGTCAATGTGAAGGGGATGGTCTGATGTTTCCTTTATTGTGCGCCATCCCATTGGCACCTAGCTGTTCGCGNCGACACGTCAATGTGAAGGGGATGGTCTGATGTTTCCTTTATTGTGCGCCATCCCATTGGCACCTAGCTGTTCGCGGATACCAGAACGAAACGATGCTGCAACGCTGGATTGGTCGAGGAGCATCTGGTGACCAGGCTCTTCATCACTGGCCCCTAAGAAGCCCGGATCTTACCCCGTGCGATTTTTTTCTATGGGGGTACATAAAGGATCAAGTTTTTCGTCCACCATTGAAGGCTAACATTGACGATCTCAAAACGAAAATTACGGNTGGGGGTACATAAAGGATCAAGTTTTTCGTCCACCATTGAAGGCTAACATTGACGATCTCAAAACGAAAATTACGGACGCCATCCAAACCGTAACACCAGACATGCTGACAAGAGTGCGGAACGAGTTTGATTACCCGTAGATGTTGTTCGGGCCACTCATGGTGGTCACATTAAACATTTATGAATGTATTGTAAACAAACTTCACGGTTACACGGTTCATTTGATTTTGTCAATCAAGGTTGTAGGTGGTTTGGTTNCGGGCCACTCATGGTGGTCACATTAAACATTTATGAATGTATTGTAAACAAACTTCACGGTTACACGGTTCATTTGATTTTGTCAATCAAGGTTGTAGGTGGTTTGGTTTTTGATATTATATACCTTCAATGTTGGGTTATTCTTTGATACTCACCCTGTTTTACTATGGGTTAATATATTAAATTATACATATCTTACTCTTATTGTGCCACTCGGACCATTTTCGTTTTCATTTATTAAATCTTACATAATTAAACCGAATTAAAAAAAATCCTTTTTTTTTTTGTTCTCAACATTATTAATTTCAAAATGAAATCCGATAGAGTACATGACAGCTTTTAAATAAAACATGCTATGATTTGCCGGATAAGGATTTATTTATTTTTGGAATAATACCACAGATATTGAAAAAAATACCCATGCTATGTAATGCCCACAGGAGATTGAAAATACCCTATGATAAAAGCTGATATATATTTTTAAAAATCTGCATCTGCTGTGTTTATGGACAGACAGTCATGTGAATGGATAATGCGAATACAAGCGTTTATAGCATAAAAATTGGACTTGATGTTATTACTTTCCTTGGTTATATTTTATTTGTGTGTTACTGAAAATAACATTAGTTAACAAATACATCATAATGAAGGATAATGAAGGGTCTAAGTTGAAGGTAATCCCAGCACACGGAAATGTTTAATTATTGCTCCTAAAGTGATTTCGCACTGTTTTAAACGCATTTTCCGTGATGCTTCATCATCGCTCATATACTCCTAAAGGAGGTATACAATGTTTTTTTCTGCGTCCCTTTTCTATTTGTATTACCGTACATTTTCTACAGATATGCTATTGTTTTTATTAGGCAATTCTTCCAAAATAAGAGCTATACTGGGTTCAATATTGTGAATTTAAATATTATAGATGGTTCATAAAATTTTAGATGTTAAATTGATACATTCTTATTAATCTAATTAATATAAACGAATATCTCTCTCTGTATCCAGTGTGTTCGCTGAAATTATACCCCATGCATGAAATAACATAAAAGAACTGCACGCTGCTACCAAAACCTAGAATATTTTTAAGCAATTGTAAAATCACTGTCATCGGCTAAACGAAATGCAAAATACACAGACAATTCTCTTAATTCCAACGAAAGTGATTCTTTACAATTTAGCATTTTAAGTTTGTAGTTAACGCGATAAATACTGAATTTAAATACTCTGCCAAATGAACAAAATAATGTAAATAAATTAGATAAGCCCATCTCGAACATAATTAACCATTATGTTTTTTTCATCCGCTATGTTGTTTAATGTGATCAGAACCTATTCTTCTTTTTAAGATAATAATTGGTCACAAGCAGACAATCGGAGGCAATTTTTAACCTTAGGCTGAAAAATAAAAGTCCAACTAGCACTTAAAAACATACATTTATCATAAGAAAACCGGACATTGTGAAAGTGACCGTAAATTGTTCCAATCAACTTGCACACTATCGCAGCGCCGTTCGGCATGGAATGGGCCGCTAGTCTTGACGCGCTTGTTCTCCTCAGAAGACGACAAGCACGAGAGATCAAGCAAGTGAGATCTGCTTGTCTGTTGTGGCGTGAGCATTTCTGAGAAAAACTTCGCATTTATTAAAATTTAATATTTATCATATATGAAACGAGATTTTCATCTCTTGCGAATTTCCCTAACACACGAACACAAAAAAGAAGTAAAACTGTCAACACCACTTCGTAAAATAATAACGTGGTTATTGCTTCCTTTCTGTTAACCAAAATATTCGTGCATAACATATCGGAAGTTATTTTACGTAACTTTTAGGTGACCTAACTGCACAGAAACCTGATCAGAATAATTGTAGTTATATTTAAGTTAGATATATACATAAACGATAAGGTTGCCACAAACACAAGCTACGAGGATTATCACCGTCCCTCAATTTATGGTCAAGAGTTTTGTTGGCAGAATTAACTGTATTGTTGAAATTTAGTCTACGATGCAGAGGAAGTTATTGGAGTGATTCGACGCTAGACGAGTTCTCGGAAAAANTGTATTGTTGAAATTTAGTCTACGATGCAGAGGAAGTTATTGGAGTGATTCGACGCTAGACGAGTTCTCGGAAAATCCGGGAATGGCTTTCCGACCCACTTTCAGGAGCCATATTTTCCATGGTTTCCCGATATTACTCCAGGATAANTGTATTGTTGAAATTTAGTCTACGATGCAGAGGAAGTTATTGGAGTGATTCGACGCTAGACGAGTTCTCGGAAAAATCCGGGAATGGCTTTCCGACCCACTTTCAGGAGCCATATTTTCCATGGTTTCCCGATATTACTCCAGGATAANAAAATCCGGGAATGGCTTTCCGACCCACTTTCAGGAGCCATATTTTCCATGGTTTCCCGATATTACTCCAGGATAATGCAGGGTTCATCCACTAGAAGAAGCCGTAAACGACTCCTTCCTCGTTCTTGCTTGTTCAAACAAACTGCTGCATCGGTGGTGGAGACGCTGAGACGCAAATACCTTCCAACTTGCCCACATACTTCTAATATCTAATCCACGCTTAGTACGAAAGCCTTTCTTTCATTTTANGCAAATACCTTCCAACTTGCCCACATACTTCTAATATCTAATCCACGCTTAGTACGAAAGCCTTTCTTTCATTTTAGCCGTTTATGCAATACCCAAAAAAATATACTTTGTGTTGCAGTTTTACACTTGGCCTTAAATCAATGAAATTCGTCTTTCATATTTCTTATAATTGAAAAGATTTTTCCCAAATGGAGGAGTTATAGCAAGTCTCCTAGTATATTTATGTACCAATTAAAAAATTCAAAACCTTATAAATATCAAAGTAAAGTTTTACATGATTTATTTTTTGTAAGAATAATGTTTTACGGTTTTCTGAAAATATTATAATATACAGTTAAAAAGGTCCACCTCTACTTATTAATTAAAAGTCTTTACAAATTTTAGAAAATAATTATCCCATATGAAATTTGAAACATATATATTTTGTACACAAATATTAGCTAAACAAGTTTAACTGTTTACCACAAAATTAGTTAGTTATAATACATTTAATGCAGCTATCCAAAAAATTAATAATAACCAAGAACAGTGTTTTATATAAATTTTCATGAACCCCTATTTATTTCTGATGTGGTTTATTATTTTAATAAAGTATTTAAACAATTTAGAATGCTATAATAATTTTAAAAAATTTTGAAATAATTAATTTTAGTAATATAGTTTTGAAACAGTTTGTAAACTATGTTTATAAATTAATATCGTAATATCATCTCGAGAACAAATTTGAAATATTTATGCTGAAGAAGTTTTCAACATCATAATTTATGGGTAGGCAAAACGGTACATGGAAACAGTGGTGGTCTACATTTTCACGTTAAACCATCACGAAGTATTGAGTCTTATATCGAATTTGACTCATAGAGAAATTGCAAGCATTTGGACGCCTTACACGCAATTCTAAAATTTTTAATAATTAACAGTAAAGTAAACATTACACTCATATTAACTAATGGGTAGTTCCACGCCAAATAAAAGCGAGAATAGTTTTGTATCTGCAAGGAACTGCAAATATTAGGCAAGGATTCTTATAGCACTTGCAAGGTGTTACTGATATCTCCTCTCTTAGATCTATATTATATGACTTTACAGTTCTGATTGCTGAGACTATCCCCTGTGGTAAAGGGAAACGTTTGATCAGAAGGGAAACGTTTTATCAGTATAACATCATACACTGACACTCAATTCATGACGTGTTTTTCATGTCACGGCTGCAGTGTCGAAGTGATTCAGCTGCCATGAGATTTTCAGCGAAGGAATATGTTCGCAAGCCATCCAAGGACTTTGCAGTCGAGCTCCGAAAGGCATGCCGGCCAGATGTTTTGTCACCACAGCAGCTCACTGAGATTAATTTATTATACACGTAGTTGATTTTTATATTATGACTTACGTTAGCCCAACACACGAATAAGATATTTTGGCGGAATCAAAATAAATTAATATTTAGGGTTCATCGAATTCTATTGTTAAAGGCTCCTAAATGTTTGCGATATTTCTGAAAGTTAATTAACTGAAGACCGATTACTTGCATTCTGCTTTGGAATATTCTTTGATTAAGAGATCAGTGATATCACTATACCACCTTTCTGTTAATTCACTATCATTTTGCCGTTCGTAGACCTCTACGACAAAAAAATTACTACTCCATAAACCAAAATTTTCTGGAATTTGCATTTATATATATGGCAACACTTCGTAAGTTATGAGCTATTCTATTCCGCACGAATTGATGTTGAAATACTGTTGGGAAAACTGAGAGAGATATTCTTAACATTACTAACTTTTCCAAGACTAAATGATGAGAATACGGATGAGTGTGTTTTTTAAAAATGTTTTCTCAAATCTAATTAAGAGGGGCGCAATTGGTCAATTAAATATATTAGAAGGGTGTGTGTATGGAGCCAGTCGTCTGCTGGGCGCTGTGCTGGGGACTTCATCAGCAATGTAAAACTAATTACAAACAAAAAAACCAAGATGGCGGTCGAACGATGGTGAGAGACAAACTCTAGTAGTAGATAAACAAATGCAAAACGAAAAAAAATGGTGGATGGTGGTTGTGAGTGACACCTATCAAGATTTCGGACTGCACCGACCAAAATAGCGGACGGCTGCACCGCACCTACTAAGATAGTGAACGGTGGCTGTGACGCCTACCAAGAAGGTGGAATGAGTATGTAGTGGAAGGGGGTGTGGAGGACCTCCAAAAAATTCAGGTTTTTAAGTTTAATTTTTGAAATAAATTTTTTCGATAAATATTTTTTATAATTTTAAATATAATTTTGTATAAATTTTTTTTGGAATTTTTGGTTTTTTTGGGGGGATATTCTGGGTTTTCAAGATTAAAGGTCACCTAGGCCAAGGTTAGGCCTAGGTGAACCAAAATGGTTGCTGGCTCACCAGAATGACAGAGCACGAACAGCTCCGACGCTCCGGTCTCAGGTCCCGATGTGAGTCCACATCATCTCTCTACTCTTAACTATTAGGGATTACTACCTAGTCATTGCATTCTGCGTATATTTAGTGAAGAAATAGATATATTTTATAATGTGTCGCTGTAGTCTGAAATATAATATTGCGAATCTCATCGTAATGTTTAGTTTTCATGCCGTCGTCAGTGTTATCATTGCCAATGATAACTTCAATGGCATTTTTTTCGCACTGTTATGAGTTTGAATATTTACTGTAGAATATAAAATGGTGTTCTGTGTTACACTCGTGTGACTGTAGGCCCACATAGCTGCCAGCTAATCATAAAATAATGACTAATGCACATCATTAATGTAAACATGGATCTTATATAGACGAAAGTTGTATTGTCGCTGTAAAAAAAACTTATGTTAGAGTTGAGCCTTATACGTGATCATCAAAGTAATTTTCCCGCAGTATGGGTAATGTTCTCTGAGTAATGAGATGCACACTCATACGGCGTTCGCATTCGTCTAAGTACGTAAATGTTTTACATGTCTCGGGAAATGACATATGCAAGTACAGGGAGACGAATGTGTGTACATCTCGCGCCATTATAGCCCATATGCTACTATTAAGAAAATCTATTAATATGCTGTTCATAATTGTTATTCCTAATATTTTTTTTTCTTAAGAGTAGTATGGAGGCGTTAACTTTCGGGAAAAGGCCACTGAGAAAAGTTCCTAAGGATGTTTACTCTTTAACCTTAAATGATCTAGAAGAGCCAATATGAAAGTATTTAATTGTCTGCGCGATTTGTCATAAACCTGGCGTGGCAATGAATTTTATGTTAATATGCAGGGCGGTCAGAAAACTGCCAATTTTCTACAAGGTAAGGATTGGTTGAGTGTAAAAGTTATATAAAAATTGGAAATTAACAAGTTGTTCATTCCTTTATTAGAGTTAAATTAAACTTTACCTCTAGTTTTTACAAGTTTTAATAACAAATTATATATAACTGCGTGCACTGCGCCAAATACTTATTCATTTCTTTCAAGAAAAAATGTTTGTGACTCATTAAAAACAACACTCATTTTCATGCGCTTTTAAACTACAGCTCCTAATGGCTTGGTAATTTTAAACTACAGCTCNGTTTTAATAACAAATTATATATAACTGCGTGCACTGCGCCAAATACTTATTCATTTCTTTCAAGAAAAAATGTTTGTGACTCATTAAAAACAACACTTATTTTCATGCGCTTTTAAACTACAGCTCCTAATGGCTTCGTAATTTTAAACTACAGCTCCTAATGGCTTGGTAATTTTAAACTACAGCTCCTAATGGCTTGGTAATTTTAAACTACAGCTCCTAATGGCATGGTAATTTTAAATTTATGATTCAGTATTTGTTTTCCAACAAAATGCTTGTTCAGAATAATATCAGCCGGCTAGTTGCAGTAACGGATGCAAATAAGTATGCCTGGTGGAATGTGTCAAGTATCGAGCCGAATGGAGTATGCTTACATACAAAAATGCAATCCTAGGTTCGGACACAGCCATAATAACACTTGAATAGACAAATCTAACGTACTTATTATTTGTACGATCAGTCACCTTTTTAGTAGACCACAACCCCAAACTGTAAACACTGAGTCACTTTGTAGACCTTCGTGCATCTAACATATATTTCTCGACTAGTGAACAATAATTTTCTTTAAATTTCCTTTCCTACAAGAACGGAGTGAAAATGCTACTATAATGTATGATATCATTCATGATTAACAACAAATTTGTAACTGTATGTGCTATTAGTACTAGTATTTTATTAGGAACACCTAAACTATAGTAAAATAACAAATATGAATTAGAAACAATGACCATTATATGTTTCTGATATTTCATTTTCGGAGAGGAAAATAAAACCAAATGGTAGTTTATATCGCTACAATTTAAGAAAATACATAATCCTACATCAGAAGCGAAATACATGCTATGGTCACCACTAGTAAAACATTAGTTGGGTATTCACAGCTGCAACGAAAACTAATAACTCGCATGAGACAGGCNCTATGGTCACCACTAGTAAAACATTAGTTGGGTATTCACAGCTGCAACGAAAACTAATAACTCGCATGAGACAGGCTCGCCTTTAGCAGAATGTGAACGAACATGTGGGTGAGACNACAGGCTCGCCTTTAGCAGAATGTGAACGAACATGTGGGTGAGACAAGGCCAGGGTGATTACCTACTTTTTCCGGCTGCAGAACTTGGAACATCACACGGTTGGCGAGGAATTTCGACTGCTGCGTCGTCTGCTGCCTGCTACCTCCCAGTCGAAAACATTAGCGCTTCTCTGAGTTAGCCCAAGAACTAAGAAAAATCTGGTCAGACTTATTCCTATTCCATGGCCACTCTAGTGTATATCTTTACTCAATGGTATCATCCTCTTCGTTCGACCATATAACGAATTTTGTGATTTTATACTTCGTTTGTTTAGTATCTACTTCCTTAATTCCTTTTGCATAATTATTAACACTTTCTACATGCCATATCTGTCGAAAGACAACGATGAATGTCTGTTTCTTGTGTGTCCTGGATTTGTCACATTTAATAAATCTTTACAACGGCGAAAGTAAAAATTTTGTTAATGTAATAACAACAATGATTGAGTAGTAAATTTATGGTGATGTAATATACACAAACCATCTTAAAGTGAGTAAAGAAGACGGGTTGCCCCTAATGGCTGACTTTGGAGTCCTGCACAGAGATCGTTGACCACACATTTATTTTCCTTTATTATGCCCTTTCTTCTCGGACTGCAGCTCTCTCTCTCTCACTGTCTTCGCCCTTAAGTTATCGTGTTTTCCCTTTCTCCCCTATCCTTCGACAGATTTAATTTAGAACCTTTTAATAAAGGAACCCTGGCTCTCTCAAACCACAGCCCTCTTTAAAACTAGTAGATCAAGTTGAAGTTGTGAAGAGAAGGGGAGGAAGAGAATACTGGGTAATGTAATTCTAACGAGCGTTCGCCAAAGGAAATTGAATTTAAATACTCAAAACGTTTGAGTTATTACCTTGACTTTGCATTTGGTGAAGTGCATGCAAGTATGAACGCTCAGTAAAGATGATTTTAATACGAAAACATGCGTAAATGATGAGGTTGGGTAAACTTCCGTACCATATTACCAAAAGGCTTGACGGTAACAGATGTATAGTTTTATTACTGCTCCACGAGTTCAAAAATTCAAATAAAGAGATAGTATGAAATATGATATTAAAAAATAACTAATTATTTATTTGTTTAATTTTTCTTAGTGAAGATTAACCCGATATTTGAGTGTGTAAATACGAGAACTTGGCTGTATTTTTTAATCCCCATTTAAAAACAATATCGTTTAATTGTACATGCCGTTCTTGCACATGAATAAAAAGCACCAAAACTGAATATCACTGATTTTAGTTTTAAAGTTGGCAACCAGCTTAACTCATTTTTAAGACTGTGGTGACTCTGAAGAGAAACCCGTATATATGTTCAACAATTTATTTCTTATTTGCATATTGTTAATTATGGTATAACTTTTGAGAAAATACACCTATTATGTAAAATCACTCCACCATATATATATATATATATATATACATATATATATTAAACAATTTATTTCTCCTTTGCATATTGTTAATTATGGTATAACTTGTGATAAAATACACATATTATGTAAAATCACTCCACCATTCATATATTAATATATATATATAATCACATTTTTTTAAGCACGCTATCATATATATTCAACGAGAAAACACATTTATCTCAATATTCCCGGATAGTATTAAAAAATTGTGAGATTCTAACTACTGTGATTTACTCATTGCACCCATATAAAATTTGGCATCACTTTTCTCAGAACGTCAATCATTATCATTGTCAAACGTTTTTTTTCAACAAGCCTTAATAGGGAAGTTTTAAATGTCATGTCTGTTCCAATAACAAAATCAACTACACCCTTCTTAACCCCAACAAGTTATCGTTGAAATTCGAATACATTATTAAACGATGGTGTTTCATAACAATTATTGTAGTTATTAGATGTAGCGAACACAGACAAATATTTCGTAGAGAGGTCACCGTGCCAAATT
The DNA here is from genome assembly GCA_002778355.1 of Clitarchus hookeri. NCBI lineage: Eukaryota > Metazoa > Arthropoda > Insecta > Phasmatodea > Phasmatidae > Clitarchus > Clitarchus hookeri. The sequence continues at coordinate 497,723 of NQII01002214.1, forward strand.
GTTTTGTAGGTACTGCAAAATAATTTTGTATTGGCCACAAAAGTTTAGTGTTGGCCAGTTAATAATTTAGTGGTCACCACCAAATTTATTTGGCAATTTGAATACTAACAAAACGTTTTGTGGCTGCCACAAACTATTTTTTCAGTGCGTGTGGTTTGTGCTCTTTTGCACTGGCGTGTTTACAACTGGGATAATAATATATTTTGTGTGCAGGGCTTTGGGTTTGCATTTCCGAGTGTTTAACCCTTTCAGACCCACTTAGTTAAGGTTTAATGAGTTGCAAACTAAACATTTTTTGATGCGTACTGTACTTAAGTCGACACAACACATGTTCCGTTGTCACTGCCCATAAGCTGTAGGCTTTATGTTCGGCTACAGTTATGTGAACCAATTATGCCCTAGGACAATAAGACGTTTAGCGAATCATTTACCCACAGGTAAGATCATTGGTCATTGAGCTTCACAGTGGGCAGTACAGACCAAAAATTATTTTCACTTTCATAATGTACACAAATATGTGTACTGAATTTTAGTGATTTAATAAAACACACAACTACGCTTGGATAATTCAAAACCCTCTTTTGTGTACCTGGATACTTGCAGTACAAGGACATTGGAACATTTTCAACATTACGTTATCTTATTTATACAACTACAGACCATATTATTTTACATAAAATAATTGCTAGAATTAAATGTTGTATCACCAACATAGTGTACAATTTTTAAACAATCGGCACAGCGACTGCTTCCAATACACACATCTCCATCTTGTCCTCTCCACGGCCACGTCTTCCACTCCCCTCAAACCATTATCTTTTGTGATTCGCATTGGTCCTTTGCATTACACTTGCAGTTCTACACTAAACACCACTTTATCATTCTAATCACATATCCGTATCACCATAATCATAACATATGTGTTTTCCTTATCTAAATTAGCTCCACTCTTAATATCTCATAACTGTTACTGTAATTTCTTACGTGTTTATTTGCAAACATGCAATGCCAGACATTTAGTGTAGAGTAATTGCTGTTGTCAATGAACTCGCATGCTATTTCCTTATGTACAGTATGTTTTATAAATATGCAAAACCAGAAAGGACGATATCATGTACAGTAACAGTTGCTATTAATAAACTCATAAACTAAAANTTTATAAATATGCAAAACCAGAAAGGACGATATCATGTACAGTAACAGTTGCTATTAATAAACTCATAAACTAAAATTGCTACTGTTTTACTAAGAACACTTTTGACACAACTAAATCTTTACATATTGCTTAAAATTCTGAAACCTTATAGCATGTAAAAGCGAGTGTCAAAGACAAATGTTATAAGATATCACTAAACAAATACTGCAAAGTTAAGCGCATTGTTTTAATAAGAATACCCAGTGTTCTTTGCGCAAACCTAACAAACTGAACACTAAGTTGAGCGTTTCGGGCGGCTTTTAACAACGTCGTCTTGAGAGCCGATTAGGGTGAAATGAGGCGAGAATGGAGCAGCGAAGGAATGAAAGGCCGGGGAAACAGGAGGTCCCGAGAAAACCTGCCAACCAGCGGCATCGTCCGGTACGAAACCCACTTGCGAAAATCCGGGAGAGGCCCGACTGGGTATTGATCCCGGTTAGCCTTGGTGGGAGGCGAGCAGTCTATTCACTCAGCCACCGCGGCCCCCGGAACACTAAGAATAACTTCTATATTTAACATTAGACGTTCTTTTATTTCATTAACTTGTATGTTGCCGTGTACGGTAAGCCACTACGGAAAATAACATATTGAATGGAGGAAGCAAATTTAGTTATTTTTCACCCTTATTAAAGCACGCGGAGTGTGAAGAATATTNAATAACATATTGAATGGAGGAAGCAAATTTAGTTATTTTTCACCCTTATTAAAGCACGCGGAGTGTGAAGAATATTCGTAAGTAGCTGTTATTAGCTAAATATATGTGTAGTTATTCTGCACTGTTTTGTTTGTTGACATATCGCAAGGTTTTGCTCAGATCAACTTGGATGACGTTTCTAACAAAGGTGCTCAGTAAACATACACATTACCGAATTATTTATCTTTGTTTGCAGAAATACAGTCTACACTTCTGTATTTCATACGAATACAATGACAGCTAAGTCCTTGTAAGTTAAATTATAAATAAATATTAAGTAACTAGGCATCCTTCTTTTATTTCGTTGATACCACTGTTGTTAAGATGGAGGGGACAGTAAAGATTTTAATATGAAAAACGAGCTAGAGGAAACTGCTGACTTCTGCGAGTTGAGGAGGCGTTTCTGCATTGATAAGATAATAGTGTTGGGAATATTAGGAACAGACTTAAGCTTCAGTTCTCGTAGACATATTTGTGCTGCGTTTCCTATAACAAACATTGTCTGCGAATGAGTAAGCTAACGGTTAAACCAAAGGGTAAGTTTATTGTAGCAGGTTTACTAGCGTTATAATGAATTTCCGGTGAAATAACTCATCTTACAAGTTGTTTAAATACATAAACAGTGGTTTTTTATCGCAACCATCTTTAATATTGACAGCATATTAGTGTTAACGTTAAAAAAATTTTCAGTTATATTGTATTGGTACTGCGTAATATTAGAACTTGTGGATGGGAGAGTATTTTATATCTTGACAAGAGACCACGTACGCATCGTATCANTACTGCGTAATATTAGAACTTGTGGATGGGAGAGTATTTTATATCTTGACAAGAGACCACGTACGCATCGTATCATGCTTCTCATCAAACAAAATGAAAATTACATGACTAATAAAATTTAAAATTAATATTCTGGCGTCTGCTGAGTTGAAGGACGTTAACAACACAAATTACAGACCCATTAGTTTTTTTTCTGTTTATATCTACGGAAAATTATGAGTTATCGTAATGGAAACAAAACCGTTACTATCGCAGTATGATGCAAGCACTCCTTCGAAAAAGCTGTACCTACCAGATGGCAAATCTTTTGTTAATGTAGTGTACTTTATTGAAACAGAGTAAACGTATCTTTAACCCAGCAGAGGCAATAATACGTAGTGTTACTAACACATGATTTTATTTTGTTTTCCGAGTAGCACAGCATGTTTACCTGGGGGCTCTTTTTTCTAAACAGTATTTACTCAGGCCTAAGAGATCTTAATCATTAAACATTTCTGATAGTTATTAAATAAATATATTTTATAATGTACAGCAGTATAGTAAATTTAAGATTAGTTTTTATATGAATAATTTAAAGAAAGATTTTATTATCTTCCGGCAAGCTCTACCAGACCAGAAACATTGAAATAGTATCGTATTCTAAATATTATATTCTTCTTAAAATACTTGAAACGTATCAGGCTGGGACATACATATATGTACCTACAAGGATCGATGGCTGCGAGTATTATAAATGTGATGCATTATTTTGTTATTATTACGAGTACACCAAAGCCAAAACACAGCATTTCAACACGTGCGCAGTCTGTAAGGAAACAAAAGATAACATCAATACTACAAAGACCAGTGGCGTCAGCCATTTTTGAATAGTGTGAGAAGCAACTACGGATATTAAGTTTATCTGGGTAGTTGATTGGCATGTCTCGTTGCTGAAGGAAGGGAGGCGTATTCAGACGAGGAAAATGACGACGAACAGGTTGCGTAGTCTAAATTGGAAAATTACTGGCAGACGTGAGCTCCANAAGGATCGATGGCTGCGAGTATTATAAATGTGATGCATTATTTTGTTATTATTACGAGTACACCAAAGCCAAAACGCAGCATTTCAACACGTGTACAGTCTGTAAGGAAACAAAAGATAACATCATCACTACAAAGACCAGTGGCGTCAGCCATTTTTGAATAGTGTGAGAAGCAACTACGGATATTAAGTTTATCTGGGTAGTTGATTGGCATGTCTCGTTGCTGAAGGAAGGGAGGTGTATTCAGACGAGGAAAATGACGACGAACAGGTTGCGTAGTCTAAATTGGAAAATTACTGGCAGACGTGAGCTCCACTCTCAGTAATGTGTCTCATATCGAGGAACGAGGCGCCAGATTAGCTACTTAAGCAGCGGAGATGTCCCTATCCAAGGAGTGTTCGCTTGACGCGCTGCCATGAACCAGCAGGTTCTCACAGAGTTATGTTACGATTCTGCTGAAGCTCTAAGCACTCTGCACGAAACAAGAAGACGTAACATCAAGTAGGATATATACTGATACAGCCATCAGCGAGGCCATCAAGGCCACCAATGCCACTGCTCCAGGTTTAGCTCCACGGTAGTTTGATTTTCACAAGTTCTGAGAGTGCGAGAGACAGAAATAAAAAAGAGGCACCCAACATTTTCATGAACTGCATCCCTACTACAATGGTAAGGCTGGTACGATTTCTCTGGATAAACATGTCATGGTTATTATTTCTGTACCCATAATTTTACCTTTGTTCATCTCGTTGCAAGATTTAAACTGACAACTACCGTTTGAGCCAATTTCAGATATGGATATTACAATTTAAGTTCATACAGTACGTAAGTTTTCTCATGAAATAACAATGGTAAACAATAATCTAGTAATGGTATAACAAGCTACTTATAATTATGCTTACTGTTACAGGTATGTTATAGTTAAATCACTTAATTTATGCACCTGTCAGCCGTACTCGCATTACCCATCAAATTTACTTTCTTAAAAGAGTTTTATACCCTTAAAGTTTTTCGTCGTTTTTAATATTTATTTCACTCCCGAGCGTTTTGTTTCCAAGGGATGGTGTTTATAGATGGAAAAATATACTAGTGTCGTTTCATAGCGACATTTATGCAGAAGAAAATGTAAGAAAACCACTGCTTGTCTTAAAGTGACGGTGACAATGCGACACTGTGGTTGGCAATACAAATGTCCTCAGAGAACTGTTACCATAGGCGTATATTGTGTTGCAAAGCTCCTCTTCTCATGGCGTGCATGCTTTTTATGTCAGTGGTTGTCTTCAATTCCAGCAGAAAAAAATACGTCACCGTCAGTTTTCAATATTTTGGGAGACGATGATCATAACATGCGGAACATTTAACCAAACTGGAACGAACTGTATGTGCTGTTGGTAAAAATTTCGTTCTGTCATGTTCACTCAGTGCGAAACCTCATCTATACCTGCGGCACGTGTGATGGACGGCATTGCAACCACACCAAGACGCAGCTTCAAACTACCAGAGTGGTTTACTTCATGGAGTAACTGAACTATATTCCGTTATTACCTAAGCCGTGACTACCTCACTTCACTCTGCATTTCGGAAACAAAATCTTATGATTTAATGATTCTTAAAAAGGTTGGCAGCGACTTTTATCTTCTCTTCATTGCGAATATTGAAATTTAATTAACAGTGACAAATCAATACGTTGAAACATAAAGATAAATTCTGACTAACTGTTATAGCTGAATTTCTTATTTTGAAATAATAAATTACTTTCTCGAAGTCTTTTAACAGGACCATGTTTAAAGATGCAATATTCATAGCATCAAAACATGGTAGTTTTGTAAACCGTTCATAAATGATAAAACAGATTTTCCTGAAAAAATGCAGAGTGTTTGATAACAGTCAAAGTGAGTGAGTGAAGAGATTTGGGCGGCTCTTAAAATNAATAACATATTGAATGGAGGAAGCAAATTTAGTTATTTTTCACCCTTATTAAAGCACGCGGAGTGTGAAGAATATACGTAAGTAGCTGTTATTAGCTAACGTAAGTAGCTGTTATTAGCTAAATATATGTGTAGTTTTACTGCACTGTTATGTTTGTTGACATATCGCAAGGTTTTGCTCAGATCAACTTCGATGACGTTTCTAACAAAGGTGCTCAGTAAACAGANGGTTTTGCTCAGATCAACTTCGATGACGTTTCTAACAAAGGTGCTCAGTAAACAGACACATTACCGAATTATTTATCTTTGTTTGCAGAAATACAGTCTACACTTCTGTATTTCATACGAATACAATGACAGCTGAGTCCTTGTAAGTTAAATTATAAATAAATATTAAGTAACTAGGCATCCTTATTTTATTTCGTTGATACCACTGTTGTTAAGATGGAGGGGACAGTAACACAGCAAACATTTTAATATGAAAAATGAGGTAGACGAAACTGCTGACTTCTGCGAGTTGAGGAGGCGTTTCTGCATTGATAAGATAATAGTGTTGGGAATATTAGGAACAGACTTAAGCTTCAGTTCTCGTAGACATAATTGTGCTGCCTTTCCTATAAGAAACATTGTCTGCGAATGAGTAAGCTAACGGTTAAACCAAAGGGTAAGTTTATTGTAGCAGGTTTACTAGCGTTATAATGAATTTCCGGTGAAATAACTCATCTTACAAGTTGTTTAAATACAAAAACAGTGGTTTTTTATGGCAACCATCTTTAATATTGACAGCATATTAGTGTTAACGTTAAAAAAATGTCAACTTATATTGTATTCGTACTGCGTAATATTAGAACTTGTGGATGGGAGAGTATTTTATATCTTGACAAGAGACCACGTACGCATCGTATCAGGCTTCTCATCAAACAAAAAGAAAATTACATAACTAATAAAATTTAAAATTAATATTCTGGCGTCTGCTGAGTTGAAGGACGTTAACAACACAAATTACAGACCCATTAGTTTTTTTTTCTGTTTATATCTACGGAAAATTATGAGTTGTCGTAATGGAAACAAAACCGTAATTATCGCAGTATGATGCAAGCACTCCAAGCTTTTTCGACATGGATGGTCTACCGTTTAGAAAACAATTACATGTGTACTTTATTGAAACAGAGTAAATGTCTCTTTAACCCAGCAGAGGCAATAATACGTAGTGTTACTAACACATGATTTTATTTTGTTTTCCGAGTAGCACAGCATGTTTACCTGGGGGCTCTTTTTTCTAAACATTATTTACTCAGGCCTAAGAGATCTTAATCATTAAACATTTCTGATAGTTATTAAATAAATATATTTTATAATGTACAGCAGTATAGTAAATTTAAGATTAGTTTTTATATGAATAATTTAAAGAAAGATTTTATTATCTTCCGGCAAGCTCTACCAGACCAGAAACATTGAAATAGTATCGTATTCTAAATATTATATTCTTCTTAAAATACTTGAAACGTATCAGGCTGGGACATACATATATGTACCTACAAGGATCGATGGCTGCGAGTATTATAAATGTGATGCATTATTTTGTTATTATTACGAGTACACCAAAGCCAAAACACAGCATTTCAACACGTGCGCAGTCTGTAAGGAAACAAAAGATAACATCAATACTACAAAGACCAGTGGCGTCAGCCATTTTTGAATAGTGTGAGAAGCAACTACGGATATTAAGTTTATCTGGGTAGTTGATTGGCATGTCTCGTTGCTGAAGGAAGGGAGGTGTATTCAGACGAGGAAAATGACGACGAACAGGTTGCGTAGTCTAAATTGGAAAATTACTGGCAGACGTGAGCTCCACTCTCAGTAATGTGTCTCATATCGAGGAACGAGGCGCCAGATTAGCTACTTAAGCAGCGGAGATGTCCCTATCCAAGGAGTGTTCGCTTGACGCGCTGCCATGAACCAGCAGGTTCTCACAGAGTTATGTTACGATTCTGCTGAAGCTCTAAGCACTCTGCACGAAACAAGAAGACGTAACATCAAGTAGGATATATACTGATACAGCCAGCAGCGAGGCCATCAAGGCCACCAATGCCACTGCTCCAGGTTTAGCTCCACGGTAGTTTGATTTTCACAAGTTCTGAGAGTGCGAGAGACAGAAATAAAAAAGAGGCACCCAACATTTTCATGAACTGCATCCCTACTACAATGGTAAGGCTGGTACGATTTCTCTGGATAAACATGTCATGGTTATTATTTCTGTACCCATAATTTTACCTTTGTTCATCTCGTTGCAAGATTTAAACTGACAACTACCGTTTGAGCCAATTTNATTTCTGTACCCATAATTTTACCTTTGTTCATCTCGTTGCAAGATTTAAACTGACAACTACCGTTTGAGCCAATTCCTGATATGGATATTACAATTTAAGTTCATACAGTACGTAAGTTTTCTCATGAAATAACAATGGTAAACAATAATCTAGTAATGGTATAACAAGCTACTTATAATTATGCTTACTGTTACAGGTAGCTTATAGTTAAATCACTTAATTTATGCACCTGTCAGCCGTACTCGCATTACCCATCAAATTTACTTTCTTAAAAGAGTTTTATACCCTTAAAGTTTTTCGTCGTATTTAATATTTATTTCACTCCCGAGCGTTTTGTTTCCAAGGGATGGTGTTTATAGATGGAAAAATATATTAGTGTCGTTTCATAGCGACATTTATGCAGAAGAAAATGTAAGAAAACAACTGCTTGTCTTAAAGTGACGGTGACAATGCGACACTGTGGTTGGCAATACAAATGTCCTCAGAGAACTGTTACCATAGGCGTATGTTGTGTTGCAAAGCTCCTCTTCTCATGGCGTGCATGCTTTTTATGTCAGTGGTTGTCTTCAATTCCAGCAGAAAAAAATACGTCACCGTCAGTTTTCAATATTTTGGGAGACGATGATCATAACATGCGGAACATTTAACCAAACTGGAACGAACTGTATGTGCTGTTGGTAAAAATTTCGTTCTGTCATGTTCACTCAGTGCGAAACCTCATCTATACCTGCGGCACGTGTGATGGACGGCATTGCAACCACACCAATGGGCAGCTTCAAACTACCAGAGTGGTTTACTTCATGGAGTAACTGAACTATATTCCGTTATTACCTAAGCCGTGACTACCTCACTTCACTCTGCATTTCGGAAACAAAATCTTATGATTTAATGATTCTTAAAAAGGTTGGCAGCGACTTTTATCTTCTCTTCATTGCGAATATTGAAATTTAATTAACAGTGACAAATCAATACGTTGAAACATAAAGATAAATTCTGACTAACTGTTATAGCTGAATTTCTTATTTTGAAATAATAAATTACTTTCTCGAAGTCTTTTAACAGGACCATGTTCAAAGATGCAATATTCATAGCATCAAAACATGGTAGTTTTGTAAACCATTCATAAATGATAAAACATATTTTCCTGAAAAAATGCAGAGTGTTTGATAACAGTCAAAGTGAGTGAGTGAAGAGATTTGGGCGGCTCTTTAAATCGAGTTCTTGATAGCTGATGACGGTAAAGCGAGTTGAGTATGGAGCAGTGCCGGAGCGCAAGGGCGGGGTAGCGGGAGATCCCCGAGAAGGACGACCAGCGGCACGATTCTCGCATGCGAAAATCCGGAAGCGGCCCCGCCGGGAATCGAACACGAATTCTAACCACTACACCACCGCGGCCCCTATAAAGAGAATCAAAGTCAACATACTTACAATTATGATTGTCAATTTAAAAGCCTACTGGCAAAACAGTTAAATAAGTTGTTATTAAAGTAAAGGAATAATTCACTGAATAGGTGTAGAGTTTTTGTGAAGGTAATCGTATTCAATAATAAAAAAATTACAAAAAAAAATTTTATTTTATATGTTTTAAGAATTTATAACAGAAATAAAATCAAAATCTTGCATAAAATGTAGGACATGTGTTATAAAATAATATGGGATTAAAACAAAAAAATCTATTAGACTAAATCCTAAAGTATTATTCATTTCTGTGTTGATAGTTAACACCCGCAATGTAATATTAAGATGTATTATTTCAATTATTTTGATTTGACACGACTCAGTAACAAAAAGTATTTTAAATTTCTTGCATCTGCTCGTAAATCACGTAAATGTCTGTGGGTTTGGGTGGTTATAAGGCTTTTGTAACGAGCACTTTTCTCGGTACCTTCAAACAACGCGCAGTTTTAATGATCCCATTATACAACACTCCGCCCATCCCAAGGGAGTTGGGAGGAGGAGAGAGGGCAGACAACTCGCTGCGTCTGGAGAGACACGCGTTCCTGTCTACGAACTCGGGGAAAAAGAAGCACCGGGTGGGTGGGGAGGGAGTCGGTGCCTCTAGTGCCTCTTGTTCGACCCTTATTTGCTACAAGGCGCGCTCAGAAATCGTTCTGATTGGTCGCCGGAACTCGCCCAGGGAAACAAGACGAGGGTAGGCAGCAAAGAGAGTCGAAATACCCCCACCTCTTTTTTTTAACGAGAAGTGGACGCTGTGATGCGAAGAGTCGTCTCTTTGCAGGTACACGGAGACGAGCTTCTCAGACGCGCGCTGACTGCACACCAGACGGTGCTCCGGTGTATACAGGGTGATTCACTGTACTCGTATCACCCTAGCAACAACACGACACCGGGAGTACGCGAACAAATGGTCATAACTATACCCTGTATGAGTCATCGATCGGTAGTAATTCCATTCTCCCGAAAATACCGGTGGTTGGGGTACGGAGGGTGAGTTTTGAAAAGGCAAATGGGAACACTTGTCGTATATGCTACCGTTGGACAGATTGTCGAAAAGGAAACAGTTTNTGAGTTTTGAAAAGGCAAATGGGAACACTTGTCGTATATGCTACCGTTGGACAGATTGTCGAAAAGGAAACAGTTTCTAAGACAGTTGTTTTCTGATGCGCATAGTTTACGCAAAATAAAACGAATCATGTAAGCATATGGTTTGTGACGTGAGTAGTATACGCACAATGAAACTGAACGAAAACTATTTTTGTTGTTACTACAATCAAATGGAAATCAACGAAACATGTTTTTCTGGCGTGCATGCCTAGTGTGCGTACAATCAAAAGGACGTCGTGTGAACTGTAAATACCGGTATGGTATGAGAGAACTACTGCGAAATTGCAAATGGGAACACACATTCGTACACATCACTCTTCGTAAGTGATCGAAATGTTGATCATCCTGTACCAGACACGACTCTGCTCTCCTTCTTACGTTCGCGTTTGCTCGGCGGCCCTCAGCACAGTTGAGAGATCCACATGCTGCTCTGAATCTGTATTTAATGTCTTCCTCCGTTCTTCGATGCACGCCGTAGACGATGTCTTTAATTCTACCCCTACAAAAAGAAGTCATTCGGGAACAAGTCTGGAGAACGTGGCGGCCAAGCTACAGGACCCATTTGTCCAATCCACCGTCTGGGGAATAACATGTCAACAACTAGCCAAGCTGTGCGTGGAAAGTGAGCAGGTGATCAAGGGAAAGAGAAAGTAGTGTAGGAAGGGGAAAGCGTATCGCTACATTTCACTGAGTGCAGGTTCGTAGCGGTTAATGTAAGTGGGTAAGGACGGAATAAATTTATAGATTTTTTTTGCTAGTCTTAGAAAATATTAGAGCCGGGAGTAATTCATAAATTTATTCAGTAAATAAGAAAACTTCAAAGTTTTTTTTGTTTTATAATAATACCTGCAGGAGAGTTCATCAGACAAGCTCTGTTTAACAGTCAGCCAATACAATCAGAAGTCCATATGCCGTGCAGTACGGTGTCAACAAGTAAATAAAAGACAGGAACTAGGGTTTGTGGAGGGCTATCACATCTAGTCTGTTGTCTTATCAATCCGCAAAATCATAATTTTTCGTAATAGCTTCAAACACGTCTACAGATAATGTTGGTCTGGCATACTTTTGATGTTCGATTATACATGCATTTGCACTAGGCCTAGCAGTAAAAGACTAATTAATAATGACTTTTTTCACAAGGAATTTGTTTTTCGATACGTTCAGTTGCGATTATAATACACTTTAAAAATATCAATAAACAGAAACATTTATTATATTTACACATCCGAACATACTGAGATGTTAAGAAGTNTGAGTTTTGAAAAGGCAAATGGGAACACTTGTCGTATATGCTACCGTTGGACAGATTGTCGAAAAGGAAACAGTTACTAATACAGTTGTTTTCTGATGCGCATAGTTTACGCAAAATAAAACGAATCATGTAAGCATATGGTTTGTGACGTGAGTAGTATACGCACAATGAAACTGAACGAAAACTATTTTTGTTGTTACTGCAATCAAATGGAAATCAACGAAACATGTTTTTCTGGCGTGCATGACTAGTGTGCGTACAATCAAAAGGACGTCGTGTGAACTGTAAATACCGGTATGGTATGAGAGAACTACTGCGAAATTGCAAATGGGAACACACATTCGTACACATCACTCTTCGTAAGTGATCGAAATGTTGATCATCCTGTACCAGACACGACTCTGCTCTCCTTCTTAGGTTCGCGTTTGCTCGGCGGGCCTCAGCACAGTTGAGAGATCCACATGCTGCTCTGAATCTGTATTTAATGTCTTCCTCCGTTCTTCGATGCACGCCGTAGACGATGTCTTTAATTCTACCCCTACAAAAAGAAGTCATTCGGGAACAAGTCTGGAGAACGTGGCGGCCAAGCTACAGGACCCATTTGTCCAATCCACCGTCTGGGGAATAACATGTCAACAACTAGCCAAGCTGTGCGTGGAAAGTGAGCAGGTGATCAAGGGAAAGAGAAAGTAGTGTAGGAAGGGGAAAGCGTATCGCTACTATTCACTGAGTGCAGGTTCGTAGCGGTTAATGTAAGTGGGTAAGGACTGAATAAATTTATAGATTTTTTTTGCTAGTCTTTGAAAATATTAGAGCCGGGAGTAATTCATAAATTTATTCAGTAAATAAGAAAACTTCAAAGTTTTTTTTGTTTTATAATAATACCTGGAGGAGAGTTCATCAGACAAGCTGTGTTTAACAGTCAGCCAATACAATCAGAAGTCCATATGCCGTGCAGTACGGTGTCAACAAGTAAATAAAAGACAGGNAACAGTCAGCCAATACAATCAGAAGTCCATATGCCGTGCAGTACGGTGTCAACAAGTAAATAAAAGACAGGAACTCGGGTTTGTGGAGGGCTATCACGTCTAGTCTGTTGTCTTATCAATCCGCAAAATCATAATTTTTCGTAATAGCTTCAAACACGTCTACAGATAATGTTGGTCTGGCATACTTTTGATGTTCGATTATACATGCATTTGCACTAGGCCTAGCAGTAAAAGACTAATTAATAATTACTTTTTTCACAAGGAATTTGTTTTTTGATACGTTCAGTTGCGATTATCATACACTTTAAAAATATCAATAAACAGAAACATTTATTATATTTACACATCCGAACATACTGAGATGTTAAGAAGTNATACACTTTAAAAATATCAATAAACAGAAACATTTATTATATTTACACATCCGAACATACTGAGATGTTAAGAAGTACGATATATCAGATTATTTCTGTTATGGCCATAAGAAACTTTTGGGTTTTGTTACATTATTTTATGTGTGAACGTGGTTATACAATATAGGAAATGTAAAGATATTAATGTCTGTTAAATTGGACATACTCATTAATTCCATTTTCGTCTTCAAGTGAATTTTGTATATATTGACATTTTACAAGTGACTATAAATTGTTTTATTTGTAAAACCTATTTTAATATTAAATGTTTAAATAGATTTTTAATAATGAGTGTAATTTCTCGACCCAAGATTTATTAGCAGCTTTAATCTGAGAGTATCATGTTTGTTTTCGCAGCTATAATGTGTGGTTATAGTATTTAATTTAATTTAATTTTCAGTCGTGAGAGAGAAAGTTTGCGAATTCTACCGATTTACATTGTACTTCCATCGCTTGCATGCATAACTACAACAGCCAACGTGATTACGCCTTAAACACGTTTCAGAATGATCGCGCTAGGAACTTGATGCGAAATGTAGTTGAAACACTTGTTTTCTCAGGAGAGACGTGCGGTGACACAAGCGGCTTGTAGTCACGAAGCCGACATATTTTCCTGTTGTCTGCCGAGCGCATGGCCGAGTGAGCTCCGTGTTATCTCCCGAAGCCACCGTTTCAATTACGCCCCTGGTCCGGTTGTCCGGGCCAGTCCCTCTGCGGAGCGCCATTTCCATTGGCCTCGGCCCTCACCACGTGTCCGCATAGTCCTCCGGGGATGCCAACCCCTCCCCTACCACCTCCGCCAACATTGTCCACTTTACAAAATTACAGCCGAATTCCCTGAACCGCTAGCGGTCAGATCACATAAGGCCGCGGGCGAGAGGAGCGAAAATAAATTCCCCACCTCTTCCCTGTCCCTCTCTCAAACAGCCAGCAGTACTAACCATTCCCCGCGAGCCTTCCCGAAGCAATGTGTTCCCGCGGTGTTGTTACACCTGCGAGTGCGCTGCGGGTTGCGGTGGCTGCGAGGGAAAGGGGCTGTGAAACGATGTCAGTGTGTCGCGGGTTGCCTGCACGCAAAGCAGGCAGGCGCCATCCAGGTCAACTGTGTACTTNTGTGAAACGATGTCAGTGTGTCGCGGGTTGCCTGCACGCAAAGCAGGCAGGCGCCATCCAGGTCAACTGTGTACTCTGGCGGGAATGTAGGGAGAGGCGGCGTAAACAGTCCGATGTCCATTCAGAAGGGGGTACAGTGGCATGGGCTGCACGGCAAGAGGAGATGGAGGTGTTGAAGCTCGATAAAAATGTAACTCAAGATCACTCTGCGGTCAACCAGAGCAACTAGATGAAACTCAGGTAATTAACCCTGAACAATCTTCCCTTCTATATTCTCTGCATGCTACTTATAATGAGGGTAAGTGACTTAAATTTATAAATTTGCCGTTGTAGAGCTTTGAAGCAATATGTCAGTTATAAAATTTAAAAAATCTCAAAGAATTCGTAAACAAAACAGTTCAACTTTTACGAATAAATAAGTAAATAACAACAGGATATTGCGAAGAAAAAATAGGACAGTAATTAAAACCCAAGGACACATAAAAGGGAATGTATCTAGGTGTGTGTAAAAATAACTTTTTAATCACCATATAATACACAAGAATGCATACAAAAATACAGGAACCACAGGCCTTATGCACCATCTGGGAGACACAATTAAGGAAACACAAACGGGCAAAACAGGTCTGCACCAGCTTCTAGAAACAAAAACACGAAGGCATACTTGTAGCTGTTCCTTCCCTGTCTATTTGTTATCTGTTGCTTCCCATGTCACTGTAGAATTAATTTGAATGCATCTTTGCAAATCGTATTAACCAATTCGTTGCTCGCGGTGTCTAACACAGTTACGCTTCTTCCCTTTCAAAGGAAACTGAGTTTGTCATTGAAGGGGCCACGGCGGCTAAGTGGTTAGAGGGTTTGTCTCCCACCAAGGCAAACCGGGTTCAATTCCTGGCCGGTTCACTCCTGGATTTTTGCAAGTGGAAATCCTGCTGGACAATGCCGCTGATCGGCGGGGTTTCTCGGGGTTCTCCCGTTTCCCCCGCCCTTGCATTCTGGCCCTGCTCCACTCTCACCTTACTTCACCTTCATTGTCTCTCAAGACCCTGTTGTTAAGAGCAGCTCAAATCTCTCAATTCAACTCTACTTGATATATAAGGGAAATTAAGCTATATCTGATGATATTTCGGTCAAGCCCAATAATGCGAAGAAGTCTGTACTTTGCAGATAGCTCGTTTGCTAGATGTCATGAGTATGGAGCTCAGGCTGTGAGTGAGATGTACATCCATTACTTCATTGCCACACTGCTGCAACTACTGTTGTAGACAAAGTCATATCAAAGTAAAAATAAATGCTAACATGGCTTGGGCATAGAATTACTATCCATAGAAAATCATCCCCAAACCCTTACGGTCTTTGGCCCAGGTTTTTTGGCTTGCGCGGCCGGGCCGTCTGGCTGGAGAGAGATGATGAAATAAAAGGAGCGCGGAAGGAGGCGTGTAGGTTATATCGATTCCCTAATACGGCGCGGCTGGCTGGAGGAAGATGGAGTGCGGGGAAATATATATGTGGGGTTGAGGGCCGCTTGACCAGTGATGAAGCGGCAGAAATGATGGAAACAAGTGTGCCAATGTTGGTCGCCCCTCGAGGGCGCAGTTCACGGCGAATTTACAGACACTCCCCCGCCGACGCTGTTATTGGGAACCGGCGACGAACGAAATTTATGGCCGGCGGAAATAGCAGCCTGTAATGAATGACTGTTTCGAAGAAACGGCAATAAAAAATTCCGTAATCTTAAAAGAACCCTGGTCGACATAGTATTTCATTGAAGTTAGAATACTTTGAACATTTTTCATAGCATTTTAAAAAGAGTTTATATTTTATAAATTGTTTAATATACGAACTCTTTTTGAAACGCCGATGTAGCCACCTGTACTCATGATGGAGTTTTATTGATCTAAATTTTCTTTTGATAAGTAACTATATCCACCAAATTTCAGTCCTTTTGAAACCTCTTACGTTACAGTCGGTATCCTTTATACATTTTAATCTCATTTGAAACACAGACAGATTATAAAACCCTGCAAACTCCAATCGTAGTTTCATACCGATATACTAATAGGCTAATTTACAATCGCACCCTCATATGTATATATATATATATATATATATATATATATNATGTATATATATATATATATATTTTTTTTTAAGTTTCTGTAAAGTGTAGAGAAAATATATTTATGTCTTTAAATTACATTTTAGAACAAGTGCGAGGTAAAACTCTTGTAACTCTTAAAAACGAAAATTGGGCAAAATAACAAATAACATGAACAGTTTGCTCGTCAAAGAGGCACGTTTGTATACTAAGCCTGTCATCCATGTTCATTTTTCAAGAGCGTAAAGTGAAAAAATAGGATTCATATTTCGTAGCATTCAGGAGACTGCGATGAAGATACATTAGACGGCATTCATAATTAAGGCTGTAAAAACCTTCAACACTCAAACTTCGAGGGATAATATAACAGACCATAAAAATGATTTTTTTTTAAAGAAATCATTAATATTAAAAACTCCTTTAAACACTCGAGGACATCACAGTGCAAACACAGAGTATTTAAATAAGCCGAGACGAAATGGCTTGGCAGTTCCAGTGATGTGAGGATATTCATTCTCTCATTGGTTGTGCAAGGATCTGGGGACGGTTTTTTTTTGTCTGATTGGCCTAACGCATGCGGCGAAATGTACCCTATTGGCTGGGCTACTGGCTACCAGGTAAGTTACCAAGCGCTGATTGGCTAGCGGCGTTCTGACATGTTGCTGGCAAGTGACGCCATTTTGGTGGTGTGTGCGAAATAAAGATACAGCGGTGAAATCCCCGCTTGTTTACTATGTGGGGAAATTCGAGTGCCGGGACACCACGCAGTATTTCATCGTTCGTCTATAGCGGAGCATTTCGAGAATCAATCAACCTATTCCTACCAAATTTGGCGAATATGTTGTACTAGGTGTGGCACATTCTTTTATCTGTTTTAAGAGCACCAGACTATTATTTTCAGAATTGCGGGTACATTAACATTTTATCTTAGTATGCCAGACCTACAAAACTATGTAACTGATTATAACTCAACTTTGTATACGGACAGTATATATGGAAGTATCACGTGACCTAGCACATAAACTCCTTTGTCCACCATTTTGGAAGATAGCACTATATACAATGTAAAAATTGTATGTCGTATCTCAAGAAACTATTATATAATTTCCCACCACATTTATGCGACAAGTTTCTGTTTTATATTCCATCTAAATATATGACTTAACGGGGAAGCAATTTAAAAAAAAACAGCAGTGAAAATAGTTTTTCTAAGGATGCTATATGTCCCGAACAGTTTCATCCGAAATTAACATGTTTGAAGTATCTATAGCAATAATTTATTAGGGACACCAGATTTTCTCTGAACGATCTCACGACCAGTTATATTTACTAACAATTAAGCTCAAATGCACTCTCGTGATTGGATGGTGTCCGTGTTACGCACCTCCCGTGTCTTCCAGCGAATCACAGACTTACAGTATTGTAATAACCTAACACTTATTTGCCAGTCGAGTAGGAAAATGTCGTCTCACAGAGACACACCGCCAATAAGCAACAGAAGACAGCTGGCACGTTTGCAAAGTATTGAAATATAGCACGTGCGGAAATCTGTTCGTGAAATTCCGGTATACCTAATAATAATCAAATAAAATAATATATATTTTTTGTACGCTAATTGTTAAGATCATCACACGAGAAAACCGAGTATTTATGCCATATCTAGAGGACCAATCAACCGATTCCCACCAAATTGTTCACGTACGGAACGCTCCGGTATGGCGTGTACATTGACTTGTTTTAAGTTGGAAAGGCCTTTTTTCATTGGCGTAAAAAAAATGTATATATAAGTATATTATCATATATCTATCAAATAATTGAACATAAATCAACCAAATTTGCATGCTAACATAATTCATTAGAGGCGTCAATTATGCATACAGCTATCCTCTTATACTGGCCTTTGTGTAGAATAGTGCAAAGTGAGAAAGTTGAAGATTTTGCCATATTTACGGAGCGATTAAAATTATTGCCACCAAATTTCGTGCACTAGTGGTGCTACAGAAGGCCACAAGCGAGTCAGACATTGATTTTCGAAATATCGAGGATATAAATAATTGAGAGAAACTTGTTTTACCTATTATACAATCCAAATTAACAAAACACTGCATTCTGGCACAATAAATTAGAAGCATTGTATACCAAACAGATTCTTTTAGGCAATTTTGTAAGATAATATCTATTAAATAAGGAAATACCGTTTTTACATCATATTTTGGGAACCAATTATACAATTTCCACCTAATTCTTCCAGCAAGTAGCACTGTGGTACGCAGCAAAAACTTACGTATTTTAAAAAGCCTTGAAACTAATTTTCGGACGTGATGCTTTCACACAATAAAGCTAGTACGCGATATATCGCGAACTATTCAACCGATTCCTGTCAAATTTGGCACACAAGTAGCTGTATCACTAGAATATCACGATCCTATTTTTAAAAATATTTCAGTATAAACAATTTCACTGATATACGCCCAATTTGTTATGTTATCTATATAAGTTACTAGTATAAAATACCTTATTCCCCTCCCTTATTCCACATTAAACATATTTTAGTTTAGAATGCTCTATTTACCTTAATATTTCAGGAATTTTAATATAAATATTTAGGCTCGATAAAAATATTGCTTTTTGCCTACTTTGAATAACACTTTGCGATATAGTTCCGTCTAAACTAGTAATGATTTTGTACTTCAACTCTGAAAATATCGTACCGATTACTAAAGAATTTGGCACCTGGAAATTGCTGTTGTTTGGGTCCAACAATATATGGTTTTTGTACAGCGAGAAAATAATTATTCATATAACGGTTATATAAATAATTCAATTTAAAATGCCATTTTCTACCGAGCAATTAGACTTATTTCAACCAAACTTTTGATGCAGGTATTGACTTTTTTGTGGTTTTTCCGCCATTTCGTAAGATAATGCTACCTGGTATCTCAAGATTTTCAATATAATTTATTATGATCTACCGAAATGAATTCCATTTAAAAAGCTAACCACATAAGTCCATATAAAGATAGCATAAATTTAGTAATTTAAAAAAGATGGGAAAATTATTTTTATAATGGTTGCTTTGTTACAATTTGTTTTGCATGCGTTATATGCCGAGTAATGAAACTAATCTGACTACAAATTGAAATAACTTTTATTATTGTGTTTGCAAAATACCCAACTTTAATATCTCGAGTGTGTCGTGTTGAGAGGTGTCACCTGAAATTTTACTTAAGCGTCATAACTCAGAAACTTCTCAACCGATTTTCACCTTACCTGCATCCAGGCAGTATTTTGGAAAACAATCCAACAGTTTTATAAATAAGTATCTCGTTTCAAAGCGGCGGTGTTATTCTTGTGGTGTTTAAGTACTGTGTTCTCTAATTTCACTCCAATACCACTCAATTATCCGCTATTATGGAAAGTACTGGAAGATACTGAATGACCCCTCAAACGATTACAATAAAATCTTTTGAAATGTTGTTTCCGACATTTACAACTCACATGACACTATTATCAAAATAATTAAAATAACGTTCATACTTGTGTAGAGGAAATCCAGTTTATAAGTTATATCGGTAAATAATAGTTCCACTTTTACAACTGCTGTTCGGTTACACGATTTCATTGCGATCACAATTTACATGAGTTTGTTGAGAGAAAACTTATATTTTGGCTGCAGCGTTTCCACCGTCCGGAGATAGGATAACGGTAGTTCGGTACGCAAACACTGATGTGAAAAAAACTGCTCGATAACATATAAGGGAAGGGAAGTCGAGAAGTAAGATAAATTTAATATAATACCTAAGGTGGTTTACGAAAATAAACAAACAACTACTTATATTGTTATCGCATATAAGGATCGACTACGCTGCGGACCCAATTTGAAGCAACTGGCGAGACTTTAGTTTACATNTATTGTGGCTGCAGCGTTTCCACCGTCCGGAGATAGGATAACGGTAGTTCGGTACGCAAACACTGATGTGAAAAAACTGCTCGATAACATATAAGGGAAGGGAAGTCTAGAAGTAAGATAAATTTAATATAATACCTAAGGTGGTTTACGAAAATAAACAAACAACTACTTATATTGTTATCGCATATATACGCTGCGGAACCAATTTGAAGCAACTGGCGAGACTTTAGTTTACATTGCATGTTTCAACCCAAGTTGTTCACAAAACATACAAATGAATCCTGGCGAGTAAAAAACCGGAAGAGCAGCAAAACTTGAATAAAAGGAAGGAGAGTAGGGAAACAATGAGATTGCAACTTTTGCTACGTAAGTAAAAGACATGTCCGGCCAATGTCGACAATATTTATATAGTGTCTTTCTATTGACGATTTTTATCACATGACCTTTTATTTTACTTCGACCACATGTGTGTTGTGAAATTGTTTCATATTCAATAATGCATAAATCGTGACTAAGACCAGCCAGGATATGACTGCAAAATTCAATTATGCAAAGTTCAATCACATTAAACAGGATGATTCTAAAATCATGGGACAAACATTGAGGGGTTTTAGAGCTCATTAAAAAACCCGTTGATGCACAAACACAAAAATAACACATGANTCGCCGCTAAATGCCTTTTTACAGCAATGTTTATAATAATTGCTCAAAATTGCTACCACCGACAGTAATGCGAGCTTGGTAGCGTCGGTGGAGTGATTGGCGAACCGATTCAAATACACCGGGTATTTCACGCACGCCGCCATTGTCAGCCCATCACGCCATATGTAGAGGTCGCCAAGCATGCGTGACTGTTGGTGGATGCATTTCCAGCAACTTTTTTTTACATTTTCTGTACGGAATCACTTGTTAAGTATACTGCTAATGAACATTTTTTGGTTCCGTTAATAAGTTATGTTTTTGTGTTTGTGCCTCAACGCGTCACTCCCGCCCATATATTCCTATACAATAATTGCTTGTTTTAGTGAGCTCTACCACTCCTCAATGTTTGACCCATTATTTTAGAACAATCCTGTATATTAGTATTCTCATTTCCCAATCTTCTTCCAACAGGCGAAAAGACATATATTTAGAAAATTTAACTTNATCCTGTATATTAGTATTCTCATTTCCCAATCTTCTTCCAACAGGCGAAAAGACATATATTTAGAAAATTTAACTTCCAACTGTCGTAAATACATTTTGAAAACCCTGTCCAAACTCATAAATTTAATTCTGCTTACATATTCCGCGGCCGTCGATTTTGCTTCATACAACTAAGCAGGCTATGGCGGGCGACCCTTAATAATGCTCTTGATACTCTAACTCATAGAAAAATGAAAAATTATCTACTGAGTATGCCAGTTAAGACAACGCAAGATACATCGGAAGTATTGTACAACACACCATGATACATAATTAAACTAGTAACTCACAGTTTGTTGGATGATCTACGTCCTAAGGCCCTGACAATTCTATAAACAATCTGAGCCTCTGTTAAATTGCGTGACTGGCCGCTGTGTTCCGCATCTCCCACGCAACATCGTCCAAGTTCTGACCGCTTATTGGTGTACACAGGCTTCATATCTGATATACTGCTTACCTGCAATCAAGACAAGCGCTCACAATTAGCCAGCACAATACTTCTGTGTTGATGACATTCCATTACACACTATTGTAAAAAGCTTTCACAAGTTAACAACCATTGCATATAAATTATCTTCTTTCATGTAAGAAACATTTTACTTTCAAAGAACATTACTAATATATGATTACATCACTACAAAATCTTAATTTCGTGCACGGGTCTTCTACGAGAGATAGTTAAACCATAACGACCTACAAATAGAATACCGTTACAACTTTAAAAAGGGGTAAGAAATTTTCTGAGATGGTAAAGTCTACAATTGCCAAAAACGAGAAAATTTCGCACGAAAAAANTTAAAAAGGGGTAAGAAATTTTCTGAGATGGTAAAGTCTACAATTGCCAAAAACGAGAAAATTTCGCACGAAAAATAATTTTATAAATTAAGTTTAGAAAATTGATTATAAGAGATCAGTGGTAATTTGTGCGCTTTATTGCCCTACAGGTTGTTTTTGGAAGATCTGAAGTTGTTGTTTGAGACAAATATTGTGGAAAGCAACTNTTAAAAAGGGGTAAGAAATTTTCTGAGATGGTAAAGTCTACAATTGCCAAAAACGAGAAAATTTCGCACGAAAAAAATTTTATAAATTAAGTTTAGAAAATTGATTATAAGAGATCAGTGGTAATTTCTNAATTGATTATAAGAGATCAGTGGTAATTTCTGCGCTTTATTGCCCTACAGGTTGTTTTTGGAAGATCTGAAGTTGTTGTTTGAGACAAATATTGTGGAAAGCAACTTGAGCGTGAAGTTTAGTGGAAGATTGTTACATTTTGCAACGTGCGTCGTTTAAAAATAGAATGTGAGTGGGCTGATAATCAGAATTTGTTGCTAAGTAAAATGGAAAATCAACAAAATAATGTAATTTGACATAATTGACAAGGAAAGTCAGTATTGCATTATGAAAAGTACAGACACAACCTGCTAATGTGATTATTTTATTAATTATAATGTGCTCATAATTATAACCAAATAAAATTCACTTAATTACCTTTAAAAGTGCGTGAACGTAATAACAGAACAGAGTAGCAAATATTTAATAGTAAAAATAACACATCTTGATATTAAATATATACATTTTATTAAAAAATAATTTTAATTACCAAGATAACCTGATTGTTATGTCGAGGAAATTAAGACTTAATAATTTTTTGATATTAACTGAGTATGACATAAAAATTAAATTAATTGTGATTTAGACGGAAGTTTGAAACTTAGAACTAACCCCCAACCAAACTTTACCAAGCTTAGAAAAAAAAAAGTATTGTGATATATAGAATACTTCGCTGGCTGTTATAACAGTAATATTCAACAGGATTAAACTTCAAACTTTGAACTATATGTTGTTGCTGCACAATTGTAGCATTTTATTAAAACAGTAGAATATAATTCTAGGTAGAATATATTTATATATACTTGAAGACAGCAGTAGTTCGATTTTATTTAGAATATAAAGCTACACATATCAGTACTGGAGACAATTGATGACTTTAATTTTAATCCATGCACTTTTCTCTTACGCTTAAATATAAAAACAATTTCCACCATGCGTTGAATATTTGAAATATTTTAAATATGTAAGCTGGTTAAAACCAATCTGGAAAAAAATTATTTGATTGAGAGTTCTCATTCTTTTAGTTCAATATTGTGTCTGACAAAGAAAACAAAATTATTCTTTTTACACAACAATTTTTGCTACAAATAACTTATTCTGTTTGTTACACAAACTGTTGAACAAAACCAGATACATTTTATTCACAAGGCTAAAAATACATTAACTGAAGTAGGTAGTTATGGTGTTTCAGCAAATCTGTTTAAAAACAACAATATATAGTTAAATCAGCTTTACATATTTGCTTTGTCGTATACACGCTAGTGAATGGTATTCCTCACAAAAAAATCGGGCGAGTGCACGAACCACACTACATTTGCGTAAGTGCTACGACTGTAGAATCTAGCACGGGCGGTCTATTCGCTACTCTAGGCAACGGAGGCTCTAGCGAACTACCGCTTACGTCTGGTCGATTACAGTTTGATTTACGTAGCAGCCAGTTCGGCCCCGCCTATGGTGTCGCTGCACTTGACACGACAGTAATATGTGATGTATACACACACGTCACAGCACGCGTATATCTGAGTAATGCTAGCTGTCACGTATGTGAGTGATTAACTACAATTTCACGTCGTGTCTTTAATTATACAACAAACCCTGAAACAATACCAACAATAAGTCTCGGGTAGTATCGATACGGAGTTATACAGTCAATTTACCAGCATAAAATTAACTGAAACATACTGAGCATTTATAACCGAATTGATTATGACACAGTCAGCACGGCAAGTTGTTCTTGCTGAACAAATGTGTTAAAATCTGTGTTGGGCCATAAAGTTGAAATTGCACGGCCCCTCCCCCTTCTTGACATTAATAGAATAATAAAACTTACTTATTTCTTGTTACTTTGAAAAGCCTACTTATTTTGGCGTAGATATAGCAACAAGCTAAAGTCTTGTCTTAAAATAGCAACGATTTACATGTACTTTGCATGCGTAATGACGACCTCCGGGATCCAGGCACACTTACCAGCGGTTCACCAAATATAACTACAAACCAATAAAGTCATAGGCACACTTAGAGATTAATTACCTGCAAAATATAATAAAGTACATTACAATACGAACAGCAACGGAACATAATACATAAAATTTTAACAGTTTCCGTAAAATGTATTGTTTCTGTAGATGTATAAGAAGAATTAATATTAAGAACAAGAAAAAACACATTTAATCAATTCATCTTTATAAACACAGAATTTGTATTATAACAGTTTACACTTATAAAAATATTAATAAATACATGTAAATTTTTTTGTTAATTATCCTTATATATGTGTATAATTTTTAGATGAATTACAACTAATTTTTTTGTTTTTCCAGCTTAGTAGAAAATAAATAAAGCACGATCTGAAATATATTTTAATGGAAACGTTCCGAAAATTTGAATCGAACAAAATTATGACTAAAAAAGCATAATTTTGCTGTATGGTCAACGTGGCTGATCGTTTGGCCTGCCTGCCTACCACCAAGGCGAACCGGGTTTAATCCCCGGCAAGATCACCGGATTTTCGCATGTGGGAACCGTGCCGGACGATGCCGTTGGTCAGCGGGTTCAGAGGATTTTCTCGGGGATCTCCTGTTTCCCCCGTCCTCTCATTCCAGCGTCGCTCCAAACTCACCCTAATCACACTCATCGGCTGTTATGTGCCACACAAATCTCTTCACTCACTCACTCACTCACTATATGACAACGTAGAATTTACTTTCAGTCCAACGCGTCATAAATTAAAACCAACTTGATTTTAACAACTCCATCAATTCCTAAACGAAATTACCCAATCCCAGCAAATGTTGAAGATAATTCATCTAGTAGTACTACTTTGATGTACTTNCAATTCCTAAACGAAATTACCCAATCCCAGCAAATGTTGAAGATAATTCATCTAGTAGTACTACTTTGATGTACTAACGACAAATATATGTTGAGGTAACTCGTAGAGGTTGAGAAAATCTTTTTACGCGTTACGTAAATCTAATAAGAAATATAGAATTATGTTAAGGAACACAATGATATTTGTGGAGAATAGTGCAATTGTCAATGCATGTATAAAATGCATCTAAAAATTTTCACCATTTTGTAAGTTATTAAATACAAATTGAAAAGNGCAATTGTCAATGCATGTATAAAATGCATCTAAAAATTTTCACCATTTTGTAAGTTATTAAATACAAATTGAAAAGTAATTTTTGAGCTCTGTAACATTAAACAATAAATTTAAATATTTGCAAGAACATATTATCTGGAGAGAAGCTTAAACCTTCTGACGATTGAGAAATATTTGCTTGAAGTGGTTTAAAACAAATGGGCTTTCTGAGTTCTCACATATTCCAAGATATTTTTATTGAGTCCGTAGAAAATATCGTGCTCAGTTTATTTATAAGCATAGCCATAATACAAATAATTATGTACCTTTTCAACTTTAAAACATATTTAATTAATTTAGGTTAAACAAATAATATATGTGTACCTAAATTTGTTCCCCGCACCAAAAAAGTTAACTGTAAGCATAAAAAACAGATACGTACATAATTAAGGTTTGCAAATAATGTAGTGAAATCTGCGATTTAGTCTTGAAACCCTTCTGTGACATAGGTCATCAGTGATATGTCAGCCCCAGATAAGTTATTATTCTTGGAAGCAAAAGAAGCCGAAGATTTGTAAACAACTAAAAATTAACACTAATATTGAGACACACTTTAAATTAAAAAATGTGAAACAGTGATGCTTACGGAATTTTAGTTTGCGATTGTCTGATTGCGTTTTCAATATAAGACATTGTTTTTAGTAAAAGGTTTTTTAAAAACCAGCAGTTCTCGTCGGTCACTTAACTACTGAGATTTGTATTGGAGTTAACATAGCTTCATTTTCTTTAATTAAACACCATAGAAGAAAATATTTTCCTGGCTGAGGCGTGTGTTAAAAGCCGCCCCGTTTGCTTACCTTGCTGCAGAATGCGTGAGAATAAAGACACAAAACTGCCGCACTTATCACGAACTGCAGCCGCACGAGTCTACAAGAGCGTGGTACTTCGTTCATTGGCCAGAGCCTGGAGATAAACATGCAGGGTGGTGGCTCAGCCAGTAGGGTACCTTTCCCAGTCTGACATCAACAATAAAGTACCAGTGTAATTCCAAGACCGTCCATTTCACTTCGTGTACCCCATAATTAAGACCACTTCAAACGCAAGTACTAGCCCACCTGGCTCACATCATTTTAACAAGCTAAGTCATGATTTCAAATATAAAGTGAAGCGTTGCAAAGTGAAGGAATAATTTGGTGCCCGCGGTTTTTTCCAATCAAGCGTGCTTCTTACAGTTAGTCAAATTTTGTGGGGAGCTCGTGGAATCAGATTCGACCCTTCATAAGCCAGAGGCTAACACGAATTATCTTCATTCACGTTCTTGTGGTCATTTTTTCACTCACAGCTAGTAATAAGTGTTTTTATGTGCGTNAACACGAATTATCTTCATTCACGTTCTTGTGGTCATTTTTTCACTCACAGCTAGTAATAAGTGTTTTTATGTGCGAAACGTCAAAAAAACGTGCACATGGTAACCAAACGAGTTTAAACGAGTAAAATTATGTGGTGCAAATGTGTAAGAGAAATAAATGTAAGATATTTATGACAAAGTAAAAAATAAAATCACATGATTACTTAGTAATTGGTTCAGTAACAGGCGATTACCATCTCAATAGACTCTAACCCAACATCGTTACTGTTTTTGCCAGAAGTATAGTGTCCCTAGCTGCCTGATATAGGTTTCCTGGCATGGTCCGGCGAGCGATAGCGTATGTTGGGGACTGTATGCGAACTGTTTATGAATTTTCATTGGAAATTGCTGCGTATGTTTTATGGCAACTTACAAAAACATTCGCTGTGATGTTACAAATGAGAAAAAGTACTGACTAATCTTCTACTTACAAGAATGTACTGCATATTAACCAAACGCTTTAATTTGTTGAAAGTTTCGCCTTTGGCAAATTGATGTCCGTGACGAGATAGGTACTATTTTCACCGCACAGTAAAAATTATTTTATTAAATTCATATTATACTACGAAAAGCACAAAAATGTTCACATAATAAAACCTAACCTAAAACGAAAGTTTCAACAATTCAACATTTCATATTTAGCATATACACATTTATTAGTATTTACAGTTGCTAGGCCAGCTCTGACAAGCGAATCTCTTTATTACAGTTTACACTTTCATCACTGCCACTACTTTCACCTTCATCACAAACATGAATGATAAATTCGTCAACAACTTCGTCCATAACACATTCTTTTCTCCAGTAAAGCTCCCACGTTCGCATAATATGCTAACAATATCGCTACCAGTTTTTGCTTGTTATAGCAACAATTACTCCTTCCGTTTGCTCCGGCAATGCAGAGACGGTAAACTCTCCAGCCTTTCTTTTTTCACATTTATACACTGACGTGGTGCATTGTCCACAACCAGCACGAATGCTTTCAGTAGATTTTGGAATACATTTTTCAGGCAATATTTTTCAAAACTTACTGCATTCTTTAGTTCATGATAGCTTCCTAACGCAGCATTATCTTTATTCACAAAGGAAGCTATGTGTGTTACCACAACTCGTAGCATTTAATGGATGGGCTAATTTTGTGTACTCAAGACGTCCGCCGACATTTCTGGAAAGTAAGATTCGTCTCAGTACACAACTCGCCAAGACAGAAGATGCTGTTCCCTTCTTTTATTGCTTGTTGACTTTCTGTTAGGTGTGTGAGCCGATAGTTTACTATGCAGGCTCTATGTTGTAGAAACCCTAGACGGTTTTCAGTTGTTTATATTTGTACGTAAATCCCGTAACTATAGTGATGTCATGCTACATTGTCAACCGTCTTGTTCTCGAGAAATTTCTACGCCTTGCTAACGGTAGGTACAAATATTTATTGTACAAGAAAAGATTAATCCATTGCATCTCTAGTGACTGTTCTATATGAATCACCCTCGAAAATTTACTGCAAATTTCTTCAGCCTGAAAAAAAATCAACTAATTATTGATGATATATTACTAATAATGTTGAGACCAAACCATCGCCTTTAAGTAATACTATTAACTACAACATCGTCATATTTACTTCGATGTTTTAAGAGAAAACCGATTTTGGTGAAAACGAGTTTTGCGGCACAATGGTTTTTGACATTTCCAGTTTCGTCATCCATTCATGACTGTTTGATGTTTATTTTTGTACCTCCATGAGGTGTTTTTTTTAAATGTGCAAATGTTACGCAGTTTAAATTTTATAAACCGATTCTGCATTTGAAAAAAACATGTTCTCTATATTAAACTGTATTTTTACATTTAGGAATTTTTTAAAAGATAGATAAAATACATTTAAATGCAATATATTTTACTATTTATGAATGCTACCATTCCTAGATACCTGATGGTGCCACGATTCTTTTGACAAAGCTGTCCATCTGCGTGCCTCGCGAGAAAGTCGCTGCGAGGTGAAGGTATCGCGAGCATTGTGTGCGGAGGTGTGCGACAAGGGGCAAGGAGATGGCGGTCAATGCTTTTCGAGTAGGCTAGGATTTGAGGTGGGGAGTGAGTTCCACGGTTACTGGGTGGGAGTACTGTATGTCCCATGGGGGGGGATTATAGTAGTGTGATTAAAGTAGGGCATTCGGAGGTGTAAGGTCATAGGATGAGTGATGGCCTNGGGGGGGGGTGATGTATCTTTACGGGATGGTTGGAAGAGGGCATATGTATTGATCCTTTTAATATAATTTCCCACGAATCTTGGAGCCATGTTATAAATTGTTTAGATTTTTAGAAAGTTCTATAAAAAAATTGGGATGGAAGGATAGTTCGAAGAGTTGTGAGGGGTAATGGAGGGGGGTGGTTGTTAGGAATGGTTTATGAGGCTGGATGGTGGATGAGGTGTGGGTGAGTGGTGTTGGTATGGTGGGGTGACTGGACTGAGTTATGATTGCTGTGTTGATGGGGGGTGACGTACCTATTAATCCTAGTATGACAGTTGTTATTGGGTTACATAATCGTTATGAGAACTTGTTCGCATGAGCGTTGCAAAGACGATTCCGGTGATTTACAACACAAAATACTTAAACTTCTCTTTTTATTATAAATAATATTTTATAAAAGATTTTTCAATAATTTTATTTTTTCGACTTCTCAGTTTTGCTTGTCTGTGGTGGAGGGGATCTGTGTACCCCAGTGATGGTTCGCCATAAACGCTGTGGCGATAAAACTCCCTTGCATAAAAAAAAATTTTAAATACCAATACATAAATCGAATAGACATGATCGGTGGCGATATTGCCATAATTAATTTTTCTACGCCAATGGGCAACTGTTATTAGGGATCGAATGTAGCGGGCCAATATTTCCACTCTTTACTAAATATGTGTTTTATTTAAAAATTGTTAACTATAAAAATTGGTATGGTTTTTTTGTCCCTGGGCATGGCCGACCTTCAAGCGGGTATTGCTGAGGAGGGGAGATGAACATCCATCAAGGTCGTGGAGTGCGACCTTCCCTTGTGACGTCTTAGCAGGCGGCGAGTCCTCCGTCCTCAACCAGCAGCCAATGCGTCTGGACCTACATTTATACACTACTTACGTCCTTCATTTCTCCCCTTCTCGGCTGTTAATAGCTTCATTACAAAACAGAAGTTGTGTGGCAATTTACATTTCGAGCGGTCAGCTAACGGTAAGGAGACGAATATTTTTGGAATGACGTCGGGTTGCGTGCGCCGCTACCTCGCCCTTCATAAGTTAACCCCTCCACCTTCTCCTAAAGAGGTAGAAAATTACAAAGAGGCAAGGAGGCATGTCGGTTCTTTTGAAGTTGGCGCGCTAATTCTCTGACTGGCTGCGTGAGGCTTCGTAACGTGCCTTGTGTTTGACTGCGTGCTGCGTTCTGTGAAACATTCCCTGTTCACTGAGCCGCCGACTGACGGGCCAGTTACCAGCAGCCGATACGCTAACGGCGTGAACCTACTTTGCTGGGGCGTGTGGCTGGAGTTCGCAGTATCAGAGGCGGTTTAGCCTCTGTATGCACGCCTGCTCTGTGACTGTATCCACAAACCCACACGCAAGGATATCTAGAGTGGGCAGTACTTATCTTATGCGGAATATGTAAAATGTAGGGGTTGTTCTCAATGCCTGCGGAAGCGTCTATATCCATGTTTAGAAACCGAAATGGAGTCCTTAATTAACATATTTTGTGTCATACGATTAAGTAATGTAGAATTGTTTAGTATTCCGCTGTGCATTTTAAAATGTATTAAGTAACCACATTGGATAGTGGAATATAAAGATGTTGTAACATATATACAAACTGCTTGGAATTAACTGCTAGGAACATTTTATTAACAAATATTCATTTATCTGCAAAANTTGTAACATATATACAAACTGCTTGGAATTAACTGCTAGGAACATTTTATTAACAAATATTCATTTATCTGCAAAAACTTTTTCCCTAGCATTTCCGTATATTGTTTTGGTTACACGTGCCAGGGACAGAAACACACGATCGAAGATATTTTTATTGTATGCAAATAACTCTTCGCTTCTAAACAATACATATTTGCAGCATTTCCATTTCACCACGATTTATAAACAAACATTGCTTTCCCTTTTCCGCCATGCATTGCATCCGGGAAATTTCACCATCCTCCCCTTTTTTCCCCCCTGTCTACCCCTTTTCTNTCCCTTTTCCGCCATGCATTGCATCCGGGAAATTTCACCATCCTCCCCTTTTTTCCCCCCTGTCTACCCCTTTTCTCGACTCACAAGTTGGCGCGCCAATAAATCTGCTCTTTCTGAAAATTCGGCTCGTGACTAGAAAACGAATGTCGGTAGTTTCAATATATCCGTCAGGAATGCATAACATTTGCAGGAACAAATCTACCAGTTGACAACCCCTCTTTTAAAGGTTCTCGTATTGTTTGGCGTTTAATGCATCACNATTTGCAGGAACAAATCTACCAGTTGACAACCCCTCTTTTAAAGGTTCTCGTATTGTTTGGCGTTTAATGCATCACACCTAGCTGTGTAGTCACGTGCTTCGTGCCCATTTGACGAAATGGAGGAAGTGAATATATGATCCGGGTGATGTTTCAGAAAGGGGTTAATTTGGTTTCAGTGTCAGGGATACAGCACATCAACCTTACAGTTGATCGATTCATGAAATTAACTGCCATTGGACCATAGAGTAAAAGAAAGAGCGAAGTGGTGGCAATAAGTATGAATATTGATACGGTCAAGAAGGGAATGTAATAAAATGCAGTGAAACTGAATCAAACAGAAAATTTCAGATATCTGGGTAGCATCATAGAGACAAAGAGAGACCAAGGAAGAGATGACATAGATAATGCAGCAAGGAGCAGCAATCTATGAGTTTGTGTGACTGTGTGAGAAGGAGCTATTATGGAAAATAGAAGTGCCACTANGCAGCAAGGAGCAGCAATCTATGAGTTTGTGTGACTGTGTGAGAAGGAGCTATTATGGAAAATAGAAGTGCCACTAAGATGCAAGCAGATTCTGTACAAGACATATTTTTTTACCCATTGTGACATAATGGAGCAGGAACATGGATCGTGGACAAGAAGATGGAACAAAAGACAGAGGCTGTGAACATGAAATGCATTAGGAGCACGATGGCGGTAACGAGGAGATTAATAATTCTAAATGAAATTGTATGAAAGAAAGCACAGACACAGGGGCTGCCGGACGCATACATGAGGCAAGAATGAAGTGGCATGAGCACGTCAAGAGGATGGCAAGTTAGATGTCGACAAGAAGGATGTTAGATCTGAAGAAGAATGGGAGAGGGTCCCGTGGAACAGCAAGTGACTGAGGGAGTGAGGAGAGACAAGGACTTGGAAAATGTGCGAGGGAGTGGGAGAGAGGGAANGCAGCAAGGAGCAGCAATCTATGAGTTTGTGTGACTGTGTGAGAAGGAGCTATTATGGAAAATAGAAGTGCCACTTAGATGCAAGCAGATTCTGTACAAGACATATTTTTTTACCCATTGTGACATAATGGAGCAGGAACATGGATCGTGGACAAGAAGATGGAACGAAAGACAGGGGCTGTGAACATGAAATGCATTAGGAGCCCGATGGCGGTAACGAGGAGATTAATAATTCTAAATGAAATGGTATGAAAGAAAGCACAGACACAGGGGCTGCCGGACGCATACATGAGGCAAGAATGAGGTGGCATGAGCACGTCAAGAGGATGGCAAGTTAGATGTTGACAAGAAGGATGTTAGATCTGAAGAAGAATGGGAGAGGGTCCCGTGGAACAGCAAGTGACTGAGGGAGTGACGAGAGACAAGGACTTGGAAAATGTGCGAGGGAGTGGGAAAGAGGGAAGGGAATGTCGGTGACGTTTTACCAAACTGACCTAGACACAGGTGAGGAAAATCTACGAAAGATTATGATGAGTACGTGGTAGGTCTAGAAAAGTTACACATATTTAAGACAAGCTAGAATTACGTTGCCAGTTCCACCACTGCAATAGAATTAGGTTGCCAGTTCCACCACTGCAATAACAACAGTTATATTGGTTTTTGCACTCGCATTTGCCCCAATCCTTCTGGCTTGTAACACACTGGACACTATATAAAGTATTGTACAAGGTTCATATTGTACAGCGAGTATTACTGGCTAGCTCTCAGATAACATTTTGCCAAATTGAGAGTGTTGCGATCAAAAGTAATGTTAACGTAACCTATTCATGTGAGTAATTTACTTTATGATTGCTGCTAGCAGAATATTGCGATGCCTCGTGAAAACCTGCTGGCGATGGTCATTGTCTTCAAAGTCCGCAGATATAAAACTTTTGAGGTAAAGTGACGTCAGAAGACGTTGGCAGTACTCAGGGCGTTATTATTCGTAGTGTTCTATATGGTGTTGCTATTTAAATAATTTTTCTGTACGTGTAGGTATATTTCAACAAAAATATATCAACAATAAGAAAATTTCAGGAGCCCTTGCGAATCGCAACCCTTGTAACTTCTAAACATTTCAAATATTTATAATCGTTAAGATCATATTTTTTTTTAATATTACGTCTTATTAACTTTTTATTGCTTTTTAAACTCTAAAGGTACAATAATTTCCGCAAGTAATGACTAGGAATTCGCGTTTCTCGAGTCAAGATGTTACGACTAGTCGCATTTTTAAAGAAAGTGTGACAAGTACCTACTTTTCAGATCGGAAGTGTTTAAAAGACACGCGTCTTTGCGAATTACCGACGGTCTGTGCCGGCAAAGGTTAATTTGCATTGGCCCAATCAAGTAAGAAAAGGTCTTCTCGTAAAGGCAAAGAAAATTTCTAAGCCTGTACGTAGGTTGTTGGAATGTATCCTGCGTATAAATGTTTTTCGCGAAGAACATAAGAATGACAGTGCTTGATTCAGTGGCGGATGGTAAGTCGTTCGAAAGTTAGCTGGTAATTTCCGTGTGCTGTAACTATTTACTTCATAGTTCATACATTTGTCAGTAACACGTAGTTATATAGCTGAAGTAACACTATTTGTGTAATGGGTCGAGAGAGACCTTACAATTTCACGTTATGAAATATCACCAAGTTGGACTCCGAAGTGCTCTACATAATGGAACATAAGTCACCTGTTCATTGGCTGCCGACACAGACAGACCTCATTCTCCTGTTTGACACGGAAACACGGAGTGAAGCTACAACACTGCGGATTGTTTACTATTGTTTTCTAAAGTTCTGCATGACGTGTTAGATGAGTGCAGGTTCAATGTCGCACGTGAAACCAAAATTTACTACTTTGTAAGCTTACGTTATTACTTAATCACGCTCTAAGAAATTATTCAAAAATTTACCACACCAGTACACACGCTTTGTGAGAAAGCGGGAAAGGTCATTTTCACCCCTATTTATTTATTGTAGTGTCCCTACATTTGGTCAGGAAACTGTTAAATGCGTAGGTAAGTTCTCGACTTTGTATAGTAGCGACAGTAAATCTTTCTGTATCTGCAGCTTGATCTGTGGTATTACTTCCATACAGTTTATAGGTTATAAACTTCCATTACAGCTAAGGAAGTGTATAACGCGGAATGATAGGAGCTCTAGTAAGGTACGTCACGCAACTTGGGCGTGAATGGTTGAAATGCGCGCAGTTCCTACAGGCTCCGAGGTAGCTATTGGTCTCTGCTGCGTGCACCGAGACAGTACAGCCATCAGCAAACACCAGTATACCTTGCAACAGTCCAGCACCCGCCACAGTAAGTGGCATTAAACAGCTGGTTCACACAACGTAAATCTGCCACTTACAGACGGATTCCATAATTTGACCGAAACCGTCCGGTTAAGCAACTTCACTATAAAATCGTGTTTTCTCATACGAATGTAGCCTTTATATGAAATGAATATTACAAATATAAGGTAAAGCTACCAGGAAAATCTTAACATCGTACATTTCATCGAAGCCGTTGCATCCATAAGATTTAGATACTTTAATAAATTTTTCTCCTGGGATCCCGTAAAATTTGTAAAATTGCAGAACTCAAAATGAATGAAGAATTAAAAAAAACCATTATTTTTAGATTCTTTTAAAATTTTTTTCAGTTTTTTTTTTCAAATTTAATTACGCTATTAAAATAGTACAATCATGATTTTGATAATTAGTTACGAAAATTTTATGATTCTTAGATTATTCAAATTACAAGAAAAATTGGCTGTTTAACAGAACTGCAAATATTTTAACCGATCTCCTTCATTTCCCAGCCTGTAACTTCACAGTGTCTCATACCTCCCAGTTAAGAAACGGAATTAAAATCTGCAGGATCACGAGAACCTGGGAGAGAACGGCGATTAAGTAAGGTATTGCCTCAAACAAAGTTTATCAGGGAAACCAGAAGCCAAAGCTTCAGAAAAACAAAAACGACAAGGAGAGAAACCACAAGGGGAGAAACGAAACCGNCAGGGAAACCAGAAGCCAAAGCTTCAGAAAAACAAAAACGACAAGGAGAGAAACCACAAGGGGAGAAACGAAACCGAAGCCACGGGAAAGAAGCGAGGAAGAAACAGAGCAAGTGGAAGACGTGGCAACTGTCACGAGTGTAAAACAAGAAACTCTCTCGACAGTTCCGGTGGGCTGATCATGAACAACCCACACTGCTCGTGGAGAAGACAACTTCCCCAAATTAGACGCAGTAGAGAGAAGTTCCGGATACCTAGTCCTCGGTTTACGTTCCGCGACTATGAAACAAAAATATAGTATGTTATACGTCGCGCAGTTTTGCACGGAAGCGCAAAAGAGGATTGTGCTGGGCTCCGAACAAATCTTGTTATATTTGTCACGCAGAATGCTGGTTTAACAAACACCGCTCCGGTTTCCTCTTTACATGAAGGTCTCCCCGCTGAGTGCAAAGGGGGGGGGGCTGAGCGGTTAGACTGCTCGCCTCGCCCCATGGCGAACCGTGTTCGATCCCCGGCCGGGTCACTCTCGGAATGTCACACGTGGGAATCGTGGCGGACGACGCCGCGCTTTCTCTCCGGCGCTGCTCCATACTCACCTCAACCACCCTCACCGGCTCTCATCAAAACCTACAGTAGCTGTTGAGAGCCACCCACGTGTCTTCCCATCACTTCACTTCCGCCTTCACGGCGAGCGAGGGCTGGCGACTGCTGGAGCTCGATGCAGATACCACACCACACGCGACTCGTCAAGGGCAAACACGTCTCCAAGTGAAGCACTTCCAACACTTGTCAATTATTTGATCTCTATCAGCGTCTGAGGGTGATTTCCACGGCGCTTAACATCTGAAGTTTTCAGCTCCAACGGGTATGAAGTGAAATGAAGATTGAATCATATCGATAAAACTCATCGCCGAGTAGCAACGTTCGCNTCAGCTCCAACGGGTATGAAGTGAAATGAAGATTGAATCATATCGATAAAACTCATCGCCGAGTAGCAACGTTCGACACTTTCCCCACCAGTGAAATTCCAGGTTTCATATATCCGGGGGTCGACTCCAGGTTACTCTGATACCTAAGACGGATAATATCATTTTCTTATCAGGGACTCCTCTAGCTATTTAAGTGATTTAAACAGATCACGAAATATCACGAAAATTAGGTGTATTTTACATTGAACTATTGCAGCATCTTTATTACTGGAACCTACAAAACAAATTGACAAACATTTAGTGTTAGGAATATGCTAATTTTTATTTGTTGTATAGCAAAGTTATATATATTTTTATTGCACATCTATCATATTACCCCTCATTTTATTATAGCAGACTCAGACTGTTTAAGATATCATCCAAAGTAAGTGAGCAGGATAAAGCCTTCATGAGAGTTTTTTTATTTTACTTGTTATATATAATACGTTAAATTATTCCATTAAGTACTGCCTTTGTTCATTCCTTGACTTTGTTATTTACGCTACTATACTAAGCTATTAGCTACGCTAGTTTAAATATAGACTGCACTTGACGGTACGTCGTAAAGAGTAGCTACTTTGCGCAAGGAAATGTGTATAATTTTTACTGGAATTCCAGTTTCCATTCTGATGTATGATTCATGTGGTGTCGACATTACGAAATTTAGGACGTTGTATAACATATACAAAATAGTTGTTCATTAAATTTTTTAACGTGGTTATTTTTGCGATAAGTGTGTTTCAATGTGATGTTCCAGTAAGCCGTGTGTTTGTAGCGATGTAGGAGGTAGCACCTCAGGATTCCTCCCGCCCTAGCAGGGCGTTGTTGTCGTGAGAGGGTGCAGTCTGTAGCGACACCACACTGCTCCCCCTCACCACCCCCAACCCATCCCTAACTATCAGCAGTCATCGCTGCGCGCTTGTTCATAATGGATGGCTGCGTCACGTCTTAATGGATTACTACTCTTCACTTCCGACCTGGGTGGAGGGAGGAACACGGTTTCGCTCTTTCCGCCGCCCATGAATTCAGATCGCGGTCCCCTTCCTCGGCCACCTGGGGCGCTGGCGTCGCCCGCCTCCGCGCCGTCACGTGACTCTCCTCCCCAACCCCCTGCGACACTGGCTCGCGCACAGAGCAAACAACCGTACAGAGGCGAAACTTCTCCACACCACCGCAGCAAGGCTTCCGCCTACCCGGAGCCATTGTCCGCTATTGAGGCCGAGAAGCGTGGGGGCGATAAGGACGACACTGCCACGCGAATATAGTACGCTATCGCCGTTACACGCAAGGCTCCTAATTGGCGTGCAGTGTTCTCGTCGCACTGTGTGTGTCTAAGGGACGTTAGCCGTAACCGTATTATTTTATTAGTGGAAAGTCTGCTAGAAGGTTCTATTCAGGGCTCCTGAGTAGTTTTGTATGTATGTGACGTGTATATGTTAAGATACAATGCTTTGAAAACGCCGTTTTAAGCAATTTTAGAGTACTCTGAAGTTGTGCATTGAAAGCACTCGGCAAGCCGCGCTGTTCGTGTTATTTCCTTAGATCAGCACGTTGGACGCATGTTTCATTGTTTCCTGGGAAATACGTATTTCAAACACCTTGCAACGTAGGCAGGTGCACCCCGTAACTTGGGACCACACTGCAAATAAATGTCCACTCTAACTNAACGTAGGCAGGTGCACCCCGTAACTTGGGACCACACTGCAAATAAATGTCCACTCTAACTATATGGACATCAGAAATATAATTTTATGTCTTCCAATAACAAATTTATGCATTTTTGTAGACTTTGCAACGAACTGCCACTTTTCTTGGAGNATATAATTTTATGTCTTCCAATAACAAATTTATGCATTTTTGTAGACTTTGCAACGAACTGCCACTTTTCTTGGAGTAGTACATGTCTTCATATAAAACTCTGTTACATATAAAGACCAGTCAACGTGTTTTGCACTTGGCGATAATGCTTATTGTATATATTTCACAAGTATTTCAACGACAAATAAAATCTCTTTCATGAACGACACTGTTCTTATTGGTATTGGACGCTGTTTTTCTAATATTTAGAATAACGACCATAAACTTAACTATTAGTTAAGGGGTTTTACACAGTCACCATAAAATATCCATTGGCTACAGGCTTTCCATAACAGGAATTATGGTTATTACAGATTTTTCTTCAAACCGCCCTTCACAAATAATTTTTTTTTCGACCTTCGGCAACGTTTTCTGTTGAAAGAATTTATGTGTGTGACGTAAAAAACTTAATAAAACATACACAGTTGCATGTAGTTGCAAGTTANTTTCTGTTGAAAGAATTTATGTGTGTGACGTAAAAAACTTAATAAAACATACACAGTTGCATGTAGTTGCAAGTTTTGACGGGGTTTGTTCTTTACTCGATCGTATTACATGGTAATTTTACACAAATATATCTTATCACAGCTGATATCACAGTGTGACTGGAAGAGAATCTTCCATGTCGTTGGTGGTTCGCAGATTGGCTGCACAAAACTCTGAGAACGAGAATTCTATCTGATTGGCCACTGCGTGCTGCACAAGATTCCCTATTGGCTGGTTTGCCGGCTGGCAAGTATTTTACCAGGCGCTGATTGGGAAACAAAACGGCGGCGAANGATTCCCTATTGGCTGGGTTGCCGGCTGGCAAGTATCTTACCAGGCGCTGATTGGGAAACAAAACGGCGGCGAAAATACTTGTTGCCAGCCAGCGACGCCATTTTACTGACGTGTGCGCCTGTACAATGCGGAATTATGCATGGATTGCTGTCACAGTCGAGAATTATGATATATTAACAATGCTACTGTTAAATTATGTAGTAGTAGGAAAATGTTCCTTCTGGGACACCTGCCATCATGGCAGAGACAAGGGAACAAGCCAGTGGCCATATTGGATGATATAATGCAGCAACCTCATGCTCTGTAATTCCTGGCCAATGGTGGCCATCTTGGATGCCTCCACTTCACGCTCTTACATTCTGTGTTGGCGAGGGGGATGTGATGGTGGGATCGCTCAATGATGATGTTGTCACTGTATCGTAATGCGTGTGTCGGGATGGCATCCTCAGATATGCTGGGCTGAGGTTTTGGTGAATGATGGTCACAAAAAAAAAGGGAAACAACCATGTCCAAGTAGCAGTTTAGAAATATGTGATAGGTGCACACACTCCAACATTCCAGTCACTAGCAGGTGTATACCCAGACTGTTTTTTAACTAGGCATGCCCCTTCGTGAATGCTGCTAGAAAAAAAGGAAAACTGCTTACAATGACAACTATGCGATCAGGCTTACTGACATGACTGATGCTTACAAGTAGTGGGTCCTCATTAAGTATAGACTTTATATCTACCATGAAAGGAAACACAGACATAAGTGCTCACAGTT
This sequence comes from Clitarchus hookeri, assembly GCA_002778355.1. Classification (NCBI taxonomy): domain Eukaryota; kingdom Metazoa; phylum Arthropoda; class Insecta; order Phasmatodea; family Phasmatidae; genus Clitarchus; species Clitarchus hookeri. The sequence continues at coordinate 537,633 of NQII01002214.1, forward strand.
CCATTCTCGAGGCAGTTTCTCTGCTTCGTAGTTGTAGTTTAATTTCCCGCCTTTCAAAGGCATTTTCAGTTCTGGCGGAGCCCTTAAATTACCATAGCTCTCAAAGCATTCTGCCATATTACCAATATTTTAATACCTGGTCCATTGTGTCCCTGGACCCAGGCTGGTACCTAGGTTAAATATGCCCCACACAACTAGCCTCGGATGGTGCAGTAGGTGGTCGCANTCCCTGGACCCAGGCTGGTACCTAGGTTAAATATGCCCCACACAACTAGCCTCGGATGGTGCAGTAGGTGGTCGCACATGAACACACCTCGGAAATTGGATATTTGCCATTTACGAGCAAATTTTTGTATGCTATGTTGGTGAGTGGACGACTGGGTAGTGACCTAATAACCATGATTTACACTTGTTACAATTTTATACACTTTCTTTTCGAAGCCATCTCAAGTAGCATATGATCATGATAATAGAAAATATCAATAGGTCTGGAATAGCTGCCTAATTTATTCCGCAAAATAAACACTTCTTCAGCCTTCAGTACCTGCATATTGTTATGAAGTGATCAGGCCTTAGCTGAACCGCCTTTCTGATCACACCTTCAATTATTGAACCAGGGCACGAGCGTGATTGCATTAACACCTTGGGAAAGACAGTTTGCAGAAACCCCCTCCACCGGCCAGTAAACGGGGCTGAAAATGTTAAACAACGCACNACCGGCCAGTAAACGGGGCTGAAAATGTTAAACAACGCACCCGATATAGGCCAACGTAGCACTGGGAGCGAGGTCTTTTGTCGTCGGGCCAATGGAACAAGAAGATCACGGAAGCTGGGTGTGTCCGGCCGTCGTTAACCGCCTCCTAGAATCAGCCTCCGGCAACATGAACAAGGTGGGGACTTTCCAATTATATCGTAATAGTAATGGCGTGAGCTAATAATACTTAGTACAACTAATTAGCATCTTGGTGTTCCATTTAAGCTCCCTCCATCAATAGTCACGTAAACAGTTATTGTATAATCCTTATGTTCAATAAACTCCATCTTATACTGCTGTGCTCTACCTTATCATGTCTCATTAATTTGCTACGCCCATAGACCCTTTCAGATATGAATTGCCATAAAAGTAAATTCATAACAATATGCTCTTTACGGTTGTGCTGCCAATACCACTTCGCCTTTTCTTAACAAACAGCAAATCTCTGTTTCCATCAGTAGCACACAAACATCCATTTATAAAGACCAATACACACACTGTTAAAGGTAATGTGTCAATTTTGTGTAGCTTTAGCTGAAATTTCTCGTGTGAAACGGTAGTCAAATGTATAAATAGAGTATTGTTTCTACGATGAAAAGTAAAGGTAAATAGTGATCGCGTGACTAATTGCGGTCGTGGTTTGGCCGCAGAATTACTTTGATAATGTTGAATCGTAGTTTAGAGCATGAAGATATAATCTTTAATTTATTTATACAGATATATACATGTGTGTGTATTTATATAAATTTATTTTAATTCAGCATGTAAACATTACAAAATTACATGTAATTAAATATTTAGTATTTTACAAATATAAAAATTTCTAATTTCATACATTACTCAAACTAAATCAGTGCAGTAATATTATCATACGGAATTATAAAATGATATCGTCAGTTTATTTAAGTTTTAACGTTATCACGCAAAAATTCGGAATCAAACACAGTTCAAATTTATACTGAAATGTCTTGACATTCAATATTTTTAAAACTGCTAGAGAGATTCTTTGCTTTGTTTTACACTTGTGTAGGTATCTCACGGCGTTATTGAAGTGTAAAATATATTATATATGCCAAATAATATGAAAGTCTAGGTTTTGAAATGTAAAATTCAATTTGTTTTTATGGAAAAAGGAAAATATTGGTTGTTATTTTCTTGGAACCACAGGGCTTGGGAAAGTTCGTTTAGAACGTGTCCGACAGGAGTTACGGAGTAAACGTGTATTGCTATGTAACAACGTTAAGCGCTTGGTTTGGTGCGGAATCGCAGTGGACATGAGAGAGTGCCAGGAGTGAGATTCATTTCCCTGTGGACGGCGGCGTGAGCAACGTCCCGGGCAGGAAGAGAAAGGAAGGCCGCGCAGTGGGTATCCTGGCGCAGGTAACCCGGGGTCCTTGTTAAAGTTACATGTCCTTGTTCAATTGCGAGTCCGCGGGACGGAGACGGCAGGAAGAAAAGTGGCGCCTGGGCGCGGCAGCCGTCTCGTTACGTATGGCGCCGGGGGTTGGAGGGAGGGACAGCGGGGTTAATAATTCAGCGGCCTTATCCTGCAGAGCGGGGCGTCTTCATCGGGGAGGAGGAAGCGGGACAGATTGTGGAGCGGAGGTGAGAAGGCACAGCCGAGGCAGAAGTGAGCGCGGTCGTCAAGAACCCGCACTTATCCCCCTCCCCCTCTCTCTACGTCAGATACCCGCCCTCCGAGAGAACATACTTCCTACAGCTGGGAAGACGGAGTACGTCCATCTCTCCACCGTGCACTCTGAGCTAGAGTCACTGATTCACAGTGGAATTTGACTCCTCGAATCAGTGGAAATGTCTCTACTTATAATTGGTGGGAATCCATTGGTTGCTTTAGTGAAAACAATTTCACTGATTGATTACTGGCAACCAACTACTTGCAACGAATTAAATATTTTTTTTAAATTAAATTTGGTCAAATCATTACTAGATATATACATATTTCTGATAGTCACAGTTTAAACTGTGCAATTTAACGTAATTTAAAAATGAAAAAATTTTTTTTTTTGCAAAATCTAGGATTTGAACCCACAATACTTCACTGTCACGCCGTTGCCTTAACAACCGAGCCACCAAACCTGCGTTAACAGTAAGAGATAAAATAAATGTATTACTAATTTTTTATCGAAAATGTATAGCTTTAAAATTGTATGACCTTCCTTATGGTTTGTTTTTTAGTTTAATTGGTGACATTAGGATTGTTAAAACAAATTGTATGTTTGAGTTCAAACACTTCACTACATTTAACGCAGTTTAACTGTTCAAACCGACCGCTACGATAATTTAGTGAAATTAAAGACAGAGTGTTCATGTTGCCTTGTAAAATAGTAGGCCTAATATTAAAAACAAGAATAACGTCAAAAATTTTATTTTAATGGATTTTATTAGTTTAAGGATTTGTTATTTATTTTGATATAGCTTTTTAATTGATCCATCAGTAANTTTATTTTAATGGATTTTATTAGTTTAAGGATTTGTTATTTATTTTGATATAGCTTTTTAATTGATCCATCAGTAACTGAAAAATATTAAATGAATTGGTTGATGAGTCAGTAGAAAATATTACTGAATCAATAAATGAAGGAAGGCTATACTTTTTCTCTAATTCATCAGCTAAATATACTGAAGTGACTTTTGAATAAGCGAGACACACTGAACTGATTTATGCAACGAAATCATCACTGATTCAAGTTTAGAGTGTATAACAAGAGAGTAACTTACAATACATATGTGAAACAGCTGCTTATTCCTGCCAACTCCAGATGCGCACTGCATCAAAGTGGCATCGCTGACTGACGGCCATTTTGGAACGCCGTTCGCTAATCAGCTCCGGGTAGCCTTCCCGCCACCCTGGCGGCTTAGGCAATGGCAAACCTCCCGCAGTGAATATTAGCCAATTAAACACGAGGCCAGTTCCCAGAGACTTCAGCAGCCAATCAGAAGAATAGCACTCCCGCATCAAAGGAACTGCTACGCCAATTGGTCTATACACACTGCGGTGTCACCTGCTTCCCGGCTTGCTTATGTTATGTTTATGGATTGCCGTCTCAACGGAGGCCAGGTCATCAGAGACGAAGGATGTTTCCTAATACTATACCAAGTTTCCGTCATCCCTATTGTGTAATGACGGGGCAGCGGTGACGTAGTGGCCAGGGCGCTCGCCCCCAACCACGGCGATCCGGGTTCGATCCCCGGCGGGTTCACTCCCGGATTTTCGCATGTGGGAATTATGCTGGACGATGCCGCCTGCCGGCGGGTTTTCTCGGGGTACTCCCGCTTCCCCCGCCCTTGCATTCGAGCGCCGCTCCATTCTAGGGTTTCATTTCTGTCATGCTCGGGGATGACGGTCACCTACGGGTCCCAGCTGGAAAGACCGTCACTCGGAAGGTATTGCCTTGCCCTGGGTGCACACGCCATTGTTCCCTTTGATTAGAAGGTGTTCGTTTGCAAATACTGACACCAGTGTTCGTTTTCACCACTAGTNCACACGCCATTGTTCCCTTTGATTAGAAGGTGTTCGTTTGCAAATACTGACACCAGTGTTCGTTTTCACCACTAGTAAATTTTACTTCGCGAGTTTCATTTGTCCTCAGTGACAGTAGAAAGGGCTTTTCGCTTCGTTGCACAGTTGTGAATACCGACGAATGAAATACTTCGAACGGTTGAACATCGAAAACCAACCAAGTGTTCGATATTATTATGCCGTGTCCCCTAGGTTAAAGTGGGCATTCTATGGCGCATTCGTGCCCTTGGCTGGACAGTGGCAANATAATATTATGCCGTGTCCCCTAGGTTAAAGTGGGCATTCTATGGCGCATTCGTGCCCTTGGCTGGACAGTGGCAAATGGCTACACGAACTTGATGCTTTTTTNGAATGAAATACTTCGAACGGTTGAACATCGAAAACCAACCAAGTGTTCGATATTATTATGCCGTGTCCCCTAGGTTAAAGTGGGCATTCTATGGCGCATTCGTGCCCTTGGCTGGACAGTGGCAAGTGGCTACACGAACTTGTTGCTTTTCTTAGGGCAGGAAACCAGGTAGGACCACTAAATGGTGTATTTCGCCACAGTCGAGGCTAGTGGCTCGGAAAATGAGAGTCGGTAAATAAAATGGTATTTGTTCAGGAACCATCTCATTGATTACGGGAAAAAAATCCGAGGAAAACCGTACATCGAATGGCTATAATGGGAATAGAACCCAGTCCTCGCGAATCCTGGTGAAGCTCTGCCGTTGTTACATTTCACGAGGTTATATTTCCAAATATCTAATAACATAAAATAGTCGGGGGGCTGCAACGGTCTGGTGCTGAGAACACTTGCCTACCATAAAGATGAACCGGTTTATAATAACAGTGGTCTCGCCGATGGGTTTCAGTTTGATGGAAACGTGAGTAACGACGTCGTAGGTCGGTGGGTTTCCCTAGGGATACCCCCGCATCACAGTCCCAGCTGTCAAGCCACACGCAACCCTGTCTGCGGGGGTTTTCTTTCGCGAAAATGTTTCTGGCCGAGATATTCTCCAAACACGGTCGCCTTTTCGTGGGTTTGTGATTGTATTTGACACGGCGCAGCTGTGTGCAGGCGAGTTGCAGAAGGCAATGACAGAGTAGCAGAAACCCTAATCAAGCCAAGCAAAAATGTACAGCTTCTTACTCAGAACATATCTAGTAATGGCAGACAAGTTGCAAATATGTGTATGTTTTGTTGGGGCATAAAAAGCAGCTCATTTAAGAAAACAAAACTTTTTTCAATACCTCTCATATTTTCTAATACTAATCTGAATTACTATTTATTTAAATTCTTTGCATTTATAAAGATACACAAACAGTAAACATTATTGAAAAAATTCTGGAAATTTATCATAATAATTAAATTATTATAACATAAGATTGCTGAGAGTTATTTGAGCGGATTTGTAAAAGTCAAGCTGTTCTTTGTGTGACGATTGGATCATCACAGAGACAAGTGCTGCGCGGGTATAGTGGTTTTAACATAAGTTGGCAACACTGTTTCTTGTTTATTGTGCCACTGTGACTTTTTATTATGTTTTTGAATATATGTGCAAACCATAATAAGTTTGTTTAATTGTTTTGTTCTTGTTTCATTTTAATATATTATTATTTGTAAGTAGGTATTTACGTAACTTAACTTCCGGTGTTAGCAGCCTGAGTATCTACGTTCGGGGACATAAATATGAGGTAGAGTGATCTCGCTGGCTGCGCACAAACAGTCTGCTTGTTCAAACAACAAACTGGTTTTCTGGCAATACGAGTAGCAAAAACTACGTTAGTTCGATTTGAAGTTAGAACACTGGTTACTTATTACAAGTGCTTTGAGATGTTTGTATACTTCCCCTAGCCAATTCGCATTGCTGTTAAAATAAATTCAAATTGGTGAAAGTATTATATTCATATCAAAGAGGTTGTCTTTTGAAAATTAAGATAGGCTATAAACAATCACGTTAATTTTTGACCATGTGGCTTTGACAGTTGTGTTGGTTAGGGGTAGGTGAATGTTAGGTGCATTNAAACAATCACGTTAATTTTTGACCATGTGGCTTTGACAGTTGTGTTGGTTAGGGGTAGGTGAATGTTAGGTGCATTCGCAGTAGACGAATAAGTAGTCTACTTTATCTCNTGCGCACAAACAGTCTGCTTGTTCAAACAACAAACTGGTTTTCTGACAATACGAGTAGCAAAAACTACGTTAGTTGGATTTGAAGTTAGAACACTGGTTACTTATTACAAGTGCTTTGAGATGTTTGTATACTTCCCCTAGCCAATTCGCATTGCTGTTAAAATAAATTCAAATTGGTGAAAGTATTATATTCATATCAAAGAGGTTGTCTTTTGAAAATTAAGATAGGCTATAAACAATCACGTTAATTTTTGACCATGTGGCTTTGACAGTTGTGTTGGTTAGGGGTAGGTGAATGTTAGGTGCATGCGCAGTAGACGAATAAGTAGTCTACTTTATCTCTAGTCTATATACAGGTTGGTAGCACGGCGCCGGTGGCGTGAGTTGTCTTCTTGGGGTAGACAGTGACAGTTGTGTTGGTTAGGGGTAGGTGAATGTTAGGTGCATGCGCAGTAGACGAATAAGTAGTCTACTTTATCTCTAGTCTATATACAGGTTGGTAGCACGGCGCCGGTGGCGTGAGTTGTCTTCTTGGGGTAGACAGTGACAGTTGTGTTGGTTAGGGGTAGGTGAATGTTAGGTGCATGCGCAGTAGACGAATAAGTAGTCTACTTTATCTCTAGTCTATATACAGGTTGGTAGCACGGCGCCGGTGGCGTGAGTTGTCTTCTTGGGGTAGACAGTGACAGTTGTGTTGGTTAGGGGTAGGTGAATGTTAGGTGCATGCGCAGTAGACGAATAAGTAGTCTACTTTATCTCTAGTCTATATACAGGTTGGTAGCACGGCGCCGGTGGCGTGAGTTGTCTTCTTGGGGTAGACAGTGACAGTTGTGTTGGTTAGGGGTAGGTGAATGTTAGGTGCATGCGCAGTAGACGAATAAGTAGTCTACTTTATCTCTAGTCTATATACAGGTTGGTAGCACGGCGCCGGTGGCGTGAGTTGTCTTCTTGGGGTAGACAGTGACAGTTGTGTTGGTTAGGGGTAGGTGAATGTTAGGTGCATGCGCAGTAGACGAATAAGTAGTCTACTTTATCTCTAGTCTATATACAGGTTGGTAGCACGGCGCCGGTGGCGTGAGTTGTCTTCTTGGGGTAGACAGTGACAGTTGTGTTGGTTAGGGGTAGGTGAATGTTAGGTGCATGCGCAGTAGACGAATAAGTAGTCTACTTTATCTCTAGTCTATATACAGGTTGGTAGCACGGCGCCGGTGGCGTGAGTTGTCTTCTTGGGGTAGACAGTGACAGTTGTGTTGGTTAGGGGTAGGTGAATGTTAGGTGCATGCGCAGTAGACGAATAAGTAGTCTACTTTATCTCTAGTCTATATACAGGTTGGTAGCACGGCGCCGGTGGCGTGAGTTGTCTTCTTGGGGTAGACAGTGACAGTTGTGTTGGTTAGGGGTAGGTGAATGTTAGGTGCATGCGCAGTAGACGAATAAGTAGTCTACTTTATCTCTAGTCTATATACAGGTTGGTAGCACGGCGCCGGTGGCGTGAGTTGTCTTCTTGGGGTAGACAGTGACAGTTGTGTTGGTTAGGGGTAGGTGAATGTTAGGTGCATGCGCAGTAGACGAATAAGTAGTCTACTTTATCTCTAGTCTATATACAGGTTGGTAGCACGGCGCCGGTGGCGTGAGTTGTCTTCTTGGGGTAGACAGTGACAGTTGTGTTGGTTAGGGGTAGGTGAATGTTAGGTGCATGCGCAGTAGACGAATAAGTAGTCTACTTTATCTCTAGTCTATATACAGGTTGGTAGCACGGCGCCGGTGGCGTGAGTTGTCTTCTTGGGGTAGACAGTGACAGTTGTGTTGGTTAGGGGTAGGTGAATGTTAGGTGCATGCGCAGTAGACGAATAAGTAGTCTACTTTATCTCTAGTCTATATACAGGTTGGTAGCACGGCGCCGGTGGCGTGAGTTGTCTTCTTGGGGTAGACAGTGACAGTTGTGTTGGTTAGGGGTAGGTGAATGTTAGGTGCATGCGCAGTAGACGAATAAGTAGTCTACTTTATCTCTAGTCTATATACAGGTTGGTAGCACGGCGCCGGTGGCGTGAGTTGTCTTCTTGGGGTAGACAGTGACAGTTGTGTTGGTTAGGGGTAGGTGAATGTTAGGTGCATGCGCAGTAGACGAATAAGTAGTCTACTTTATCTCTAGTCTATATACAGGTTGGTAGCACGGCGCCGGTGGCGTGAGTTGTCTTCTTGGGGTAGAAAGTGACAGTTGTGTTGGTTAGGGGTAGGTGAATGTTAGGTGCATGCGCAGTAGACGAATAAGTAGTCTACTTTATCNGTGGTGTTAGAACGTGGACATGTCTGCCGCGGACTTATACGTAAATGCAGTGCCGCAACTCAGTGGTATAACTGACGTAGTGCAAAAGTCTGACACCTGACGGCCGAGGTTGTTCCGTCAACGGCTCTGGTGCGCGTCCGGAGGTATGCACGGTGGTGACTGTTGTTATGAAATGGTGTGATCAGGCCTTGGCTGAACGGCCTGCCTGATCACACCTTCAAAGTTTAAACGAGGAAACGAGCGTGATTGCAACACCAGCGAGCAGAAAGAAGACAGTTGCAGAAATCCCCCTCCGCTGGCCAGTAAACGGGGCCGCAAAAACAACGCGCCCGATATAGGCCGGCGTTACACCCGGAACAGCGTCTTTTGTCGTCGACCCGAGCAGAGAGAAGACCACGGAAGATGGGTGTATCCGGCCGTCGTTAACCGTCTCAAAGAATCAGCCTCCGGCAACATTAACAAGGTGATGACTTTCCAGTTAGATTATAATAAAATGGCGTGAGGTATGAAATAATAATTTGAATTGAATACCAAAATACTATTTAATTTAAACTATGATTTAATACCTCACGCCATATTATTACTGTCTAAATGGAATGGCATCACCTTGTTAGTGTTGTCGGAGGCTGATTCTACGAGACGGTTAACGACGGCCGGACACACCAATCTTCCNGTGTTGTCGGAGGCTGATTCTACGAGACGGTTAACGACGGCCGGACACACCAATCTTCCGTCGTCTACTCTCTGCTCGAGTCGACGACAAAAGACGCTGTTCCGGGTGTAACGCCGGCCTATATCGGGCGCGTGGTTTTTGCGGCCCCGTTTACTGGCCAGCGGAGGGGATTTCTGCAACTGTCTTCTTTCTGCTCGGTGGTGTTGCAATCACGCTCGTTTCCTGGTTTAATGTTTGAAGATGTGATCAGGCAGGCCGTTCAGCCAAGGCCTGATCACACCATTCCATAACACTGTGCATCAAGTTGGTCGGGAAATTCGGCGAGTGTGGAAACGGGGACAGCTGCAACTACTGTCGACTTGGTGACGTCTGCGCGGCAACAGTAAGTGACGTTGAAGACTTGTGCTGGGTTGCCGTCGGCGCTAAGTGCGGGCGGCTTGCATCGTCGCTGTGCAGACGTAACGTGACGCCGGCAAGGGACGAGCGTCTGAGGCGGATAACTGGAGACAGCGTCCGCGAGGTTCACGTCAACTCATCGAGGAAATACTTCCGTCATAACACACTCAGGTACTTCTCGCACGCCAATACAACTAATCAGGTTATTCCGCAGAGCGTGATCGTATGCAGTGTGATTGAAGTATAATTAATTCCTGAGACATTGCCGAAATTTTCTGTTAGGAAAGAAGTAACTGTCTGCAGCGACGTCAGGCCGCTTTCACTGCAACAAACTGTGACAGTAACTGTGGAAAGTAATATCTGGTATAATTCTTACGTCAAGAAAGCCTAATAGCAGGATCCATATTTTATTATTGGTTAAAACTTCCAAACGTTTCAGCACTGCTCAAATGCCGCTTTACGAGACCGATTCCAGGATGATGCGATGGGGAACACTTCAGTGTAATTGTGTACTGTGAAGGGCGAGGCACATCTGACCCTCTCAGTCCTCGGGGTTTGACATCTCAGTTGTAATTGAAATTTTGTGTGTTAAGAACGATTCATTCAATAGTACGTGGACAGGTGACAGGAGTTTTGATATATATATAGACGCCTCACCTAACATAAAAAAAATTACATTTCGTTACACATTAATTTCTTGAAAACGGTGATGTTTAGCGTTAAAAATCAAGACGCCCTATTTCTTTCTCACGTAAAGCAGATTTATAATCCNTCTTGAAAACGGTGATGTTTAGCGTTAAAAATCAAGACGCCCTATTTCTTTCTCACGTAAAGCAGATTTATAATCCACAAATAAAAAAATTATTGGACAATTAACACAATTCAATGCCTAAAAGAGATCACAATTTATCCATTTTTACAGAAGGGGATATTTATCCACACAAACATATGTGCGATTTGCACTTCTTTGTTCAGTAATGCATTATCTAGGATCTCAGATAATTATCTTTCAAAACCTCTGTTTCAGCTAAACTTTCAAAGGCTGTTACACATTTCCGGAATAGACTTAGGTTATAGCTATTTTTTATATATGTTTTCTACCAATATTTTAGGGACAGCGTTTGAACAGTGGCTAGAGCAATCGCCTCCCACCAAGGCAAACCGCAAATAATTACAATTATTGTGTAGAATCAGAACTTAATAATCGAAATATTTTTTATTTGTGAAGTTAACAGGGTAACGTAAAAAAAACACAATAGTTTAAAAAGGACAGATTCTGTCAAAATCAAGGCGGAGCATGCAATAATAGATAAGTGTATAAAATTCACACTTTTACATAACGGTTTTAATGATTCCTCTAATCATAGACATAGATATAACTAAATTATTTTTAAGTCGTATGACAATGTTAATACAAGCTGTGCCTTAATTACATAATTTTATGTTATATGTTAATATAATATATTGTAGAATTGCCTGAAAATATATTTCTAACATACATATTTACATTTAATATTATAATAAATGAGTATAATTTGGCACCTTTTCACTCACTGTTTGTCACGTTTCTTCGTGACTAAGTGGGCAGTCACGTTCCCACCACCAACACTTGTAATGCGACCAGGCTTCCACACCGACGTGCGTTATTACGTACCACAGCGACAGTGCGAAATGACACGTGAAGTGCTGTGCTCCGTGACAGCTCGTTTCGCGGAGGAATTAATGGTAGGCGCATAGTTCCGACGTAATTGTACGTCATGTTTGTGTGCCTGGGGCCGCACGTTCATTAACACCCCTGAAGAGAGACGCTGATGTGTCGCGTGGATACAACGTCAACCTATCACTCAGGTTTGTCACTTTGCCAACTCCATCGCCAGCGGGCTTCTACAACCACTCTAGTGATGATCAAGACACCACATCAGCCTCTGTCGCCCACTGGCAATTGAAATTGCGACTTAGGATTCACATTTCCCTTGATACTAGCGATTGTGTGTATTTTATAAG
>NQII01002214.1:558743-581549 GCA_002778355.1 Clitarchus hookeri
CTGAGCTTGCATTTGGTCGAAAAGTATTTGGCTGAGCTTGCATTTGGTCGAAAAGTATTTGGCTGAGCTTGCATTTGGTCGAAAAGTATTTGGCTGAGCTTGCATTTGGTCGAAAAGTATTTGGCTGAGCTTGCATTTGGTCGAAAAGTATTTGGCTGAGCTTGCATTTGGTCGAAAAGCATTTGGCTGAGTTTGCACTTGGTCGAACAGTATTTGGCTGAGCTTGCATTTGGTCGAAAAGTATTTGGCTAAAAAGCACTTGACCAGAAAAATGTTCTGACGAAAAGAGTTTAGTCGATCTTGTATTAGGCAGAAATATTGTTTTGGTTAATCATGTGTTTGGCCGAAAAATATTTTAATTGATAATTTATTTGGCCGATCATGTAGTTAGCCGATAATTTATTCGGAAAATAATGTATTTGGTTGATCATTTGTTTGGTCGAAATGACATTTGGCGGTAAAGGCATTTGGCGGACAGGCATTCAGCAGAGCAGGTAACTACCGCTACAAATCTCGAATTCCGAATGAATAGGAACGGGCGTGCACTGAAAAAGCAGTTTTGTGGAGTTCAAAATAAGTTTATTAATGATCCCAAAATTCCTATGAAAATATAGACATTACAAAAGATTTTGCAGTACCAGATTTTTTTTTTCACAGCAGTGCTTATTGGCAACTACATAATCACTTGTGTGGTCGTCAGTAATTTCCGTGTGTTGCAAGGCAATAACGTGTTCGTTAGTCGCAGCATAATAGTTACGATGCTGGCAGCGATACTGCTGACGAGACGCTATGCCCGACCTACCTAAAGCCCGCACCGCAAAACAGTTTTGTGAGCACCAATAATCAGTGAAGGGAACACGACCTGGAGCGCGAACTGCATTGCTGCGTATTTGTAATACACGTTAAAAAAAACAACAACTATTGAACGCGTGCGTTATCTGTTTGCACACGAGAAATATAACACTTGAGATCAGAGCGGAATAAAACCTTCAACGACGCTTAGTGCAAACTACATTTTAAAGAAAACCGACAGTTTCAGTTTCTTATAGCTTAAAATATTGTGGCCGGATACCTGCGGAACCATTGCAGGGCCCTGCACTGAACTTTGCCACAAAATGTCCACCAATAAAACAACAGGATCACCGCTTGAAGCTCTGTAGGAGCACGAAGCACGACGAGAACACCGCACGGCAGTCCAGAGCCCTGCGCGTAGGGTAGCGGCGACGGCACGTTTGATGTGCGTGTTAGTGTCGCCCTTATCGCTCCCGCTCCGTGTAGGCCGGCCCCTTAAGATTATATAATAATTGCCGACTAACAGGTTACTGGAGGCTGGGAGCCAGAGTAGGGGTGGGGAAAGGGACGACAGCCGGGGGTCAGGGGTCAGTGCGACGCTGGTGACCTGCACCCTGACCTCATTCCGGCAGGTGTTACAGCACCCCCTCCCTCCCTCTCGATGATCACCGGCACCCCCTCCCTCTCTTCTTAATTTCCCCAGCCCTCTGGTTAAAATGANCGAAAACGGAGGGTCGCGCGAAGCTCCCGGAGGTTGAAAAGGGGTGGTTTCTCTGCTCGTGGCTCGTTGCCGCCGTCGTTAATTCTCGGCCGGAGAGCGACCGCACGCCATCACGCCCGCCGTAAGGGCGACTCTTCTTTGTGAATCAAGAAATAATTTGACCCTTGTACGCGCGGAAACTATTTCTTGCCCGCGGAATTTGCTATGTACGCTCGTAGCACTTACAGTCGCAATAAAGAAAACATACTGTTTGTGCACATACATCGCTTCATCAAGCGGCCTAAAAGTATGTTGCAGTAATAAAATCACTTTATAAGAGTGTATCTATATTAAGCCACATACACGGAGAAAAATATGTGTAGAGAGGTCTACCTGCAAAATTATTTTGTAGTTGCTCTATATATGCACATACACACATATATGTATATACATTAATATAATGTATCTCTTTAATCACATGTTATGAATTTTGAGAACTGAAAAGAACTTTCAGCGTAATATTAAAAATTAAAGTAAATCATGTACACAGAGATTCAGAAATAAGCATCAAGTTGAAATAAGTGCAAATATATTATTATTGTCATGCATTTAGGGATATAAAGATGTAAGTAGTTTTATTTCTTCTTATTTGCATGTGCAGGTAGTCGGATTTACCGAAATAAACATACATTTTCGGAGTATTGTCGTTGTTACCGGGGTTAATGTCGTTCTGATTCACTATGCGGCGTGGGTCAAATATCGTACTTTTGTTACGATTGATCGCCGCTTGAGCGAAACCGGTTCTTTGCTGGCAGGTGTTTCAAAATGGTTGCTCGTAATCATGGATTATTCCCACCCACTTTACTGCACAGTGTCAAGTTAGCAATGTTCGTTTATTTGTCCACAGACACAGCGGGATGTGGTCGTCAGCGCACATTGCACACACCGGATTTGGAGGAAGAGGTTTTGAAACAGATGGAGAAAAACCCATCAACATGTTTACGATTTGTTGCCCAGCAATTGCATCCTGACCGCACGGCTCTTTTGCGGGTGTGGCATGATAATCATCTGCATCCATTTTATTCGCAAGAGCCGCAGCACTCCAATCAAACGATTATCCTCGTTGGGTGAGTTTTGCCAACGACANTTGAAACAGATGGAGAAAAACCCATCAACATGTTTACGATTTGTTGCCCAGCAATTGCATCCTGACCGCACGGCTGTTTTGCGGGTGTGGCATGATAATCATCAGCATCCATTTTATTCGCAAGAGCCGCAGCACTCCAATCAAACGATTATCCTCGTTGGGTGAGTTTTGCCAACGACATCTTCAGATATGCGCTATGGAGTCTCATATTGCTTTTTGGACAGTTCGTGTTATTCACTGACGAAGCTATGTTTACCCAAAACGGAATGGTCAATTTACACAACAAACACCTGTGGGCAGATGAAAATCCTCACACCAGCTTCATCCGTTCGCACCAACAAACAACTTCTGTCAACATGTGGGCAGGTATTGGATGGATATCATTCGGTTGGGCCCTACCTCCTTCCGTTACGACTCAGTGCAACTCTTCATTTATCTCGTGACGTTCGAGAACATTTGAACGGAAGATTCGGTGAGCAATGGAATGGCCGCGTTTGACCCATTGCATTGCCTGTTCGGACTCACAACCTCACCTCACTTGATATTTCGTGTGGAGGCACTTGAGCCTGACGGTGTAAGACTCCATTTGAATCGGAGTAAGAGCTCGTCGCTCTCGGGTGTTTGCAGTAGCTTACTGTCTACAACACGTTCTCGGGTGTTGGCTGCCGCTTACCGCCTACAAAACGTGCTCGGGTGTTTTCATCTGCTTACTGCCTACAAAACGTGCTCAGGTGTTTTCATCTGCTTACTGTCTACAACACATGATCGGGTGTTTGCATCTGCTTACTGTCTACAACACATGATCGGCTGTTTGCATCTGCTAACTATCTACAACACACGCTCAAGTGTTTGCAGCCTCTTACTGCCTACAACCAGTGCTCGGGTGTTCGCAGTCCTCACTCACCGTAACAAATTCTTTAATACTTTGGCAATCTAGCGGTGTAATTGAATTTGAGATGTATACGATAGATTCGGAGCTGCAATGCCAAACAGTATCCCTCCAATTTCGTTAGCATTAGATTTTCTGGATTGCCCACTACGGTTGCAAATTTAAATACGTATTCACGTCAAAAGGGAACTCTTGGTTCAACTAAAGTGTGTAAATATATATACATGCACCAGTTCAAGGTGGACCAAATGCTTTTACTTTGTTTCCGTCCAGAGTTGCAGCCTGCTGGTTGGAACCACACAAATCAGTAGCCGATATAAAAGCTAGCAGTGGCATTGCCACTTGGCAGTGGCGGAGGGTCTCCTCTAGAGGGAGGTGTGCCAGCTGCAATGGACGCAGGCGTGTAGAGGGTGGAAGAGGGGATGCTCTGGGTTAAATGGAGAGTCATGTAAGTGCGCCCTGCAGGTAGCGCCGTGGCGGCAGGACGTTAAAGGACGCTCGGCGGGAGGGCAGATACTGCAGGAGCCATTACTGCGGAGGTCCTGTCTCGCCCCGGCGACGGTACTGCTGCCAGGAGGGACGGCCGGGTCGCCCGTCCTTCTAGCCTCGCCGTCTTTAACTCTTTCAGTCTAACATAAATATATATATATATATAATTTTAGGGGTTGCAACCAATAAGTCTTTTGTTCGTAACTGCACTGATACCCAGACGACGCTTTGTCTTGCATTGAACCCAGTAGAAATCTATATGTGCTCTATGATACTGGCAGCAGTGGTTTATGAGGCTACGGAACGTAGTCTCGGCAGCGAATGTTGTGTTCCACACGTAGGGAAGCTTTCTCATTGGACGGTATGTTGTACTGTGTACAGTGCAGACCATTCNATTTTAGGGGTTGCAACCAATAAGTCTTTTGTTCGTAACTGCACTGATACCCAGACGACGCTTTGTCTTGCATTGAACCCAGTAGAAATCTATATGTGCTCTATGATACTGGCAGCAGTGGTTTATGAGGCTACGGAACGTAGTCTCGGTAGCGAATGTTGTGTTCCACACGTAGGGAAGCTTTCTCATTGGACGGTATGTTGTACTGTGTACAGTGCAGACCATTCAAGCCACTTCATATGTAACGCACCAGATAGAGGACACTGTGTCTGTTAACCCTGTATCCCTCCACGTCCCTGCAACTTGCGTTTGAACAGCCCTTCTAGCGCGGGCGAGCGCACTTCCACTTGTTATTAGTTATCCCTGAACGGGCTGTGCATTCAGCCCTCACTTTCTTATATGTAATAAGGCCCTCGAATTTGTTCGCCATTAAGTCAAGACACCCGAAAACAGTGCATAGTTATATCTCTCTAAAAGCTGTTCACGAAAAAGTGAGCAGATTTAAAATCAACAATTGGAAAAAATTCACTACCCACAACTAGGCAAACATATGCTACAGTATGCATGGAGGTTCCCAGATAAGTTGGCAACCTATTTAACTAACATATTTATATGTACTAACGTTGAATTGCGAGAGCACTCTTTCAATTTTTGTCTACAGATATTAGTGTTTCTCTTTTTATACACATTGGAGCATAAATTAGCATATTACCAACAAACACACGCTTCCCTTGAAATTCCATGCTATCACTTGGGTGACGAATGAATAATGTGAGACGGTCCGTGGCAATGTTAATGTTACATGTGGCGGAAGGATACATAATGAAGAGAAGAGCAGTTCCTAAGCAGGATTTTAAAAATTGTTCAGATAACCATGAAAACCTTACACCGTCGTGTATCATTCTATTGTTTATCTCACTTAACACTTCCTCTGGTGTATATTAACATGCACACGTAGGCAACATTGAGAAAAATTTGTCACCCGAACAGTAAATTAAACATATTTATTTTTAGGCAATAGAGAACCATATTTATGTAATTTAAATGACTAAGAAATTATAAGTCTTGAAACGACAGAACGTATGTGTCTAAAGTAAATTAATAACCCGTTTTGTCAGCCACCATGGCACAACTAGTTGGGAAGAAAACTTTTTGTTAAATGAGCTCGGACATTGGATTACGGATAAGTAATGGAGTTCTATGTTGTCATAATATTTATGATTTTATTAGCTTTTTTTTTATTCCGCTTCCTGGTAAGCCTATCCAAATAATGTAACCCTTAAATAAGCCCAGTCAAATAAATAGAAAATCTACTATTAATCGAAGATTTGCTTTGAAGAAACTGAAATCTTGTGGAGATGCCTTCTTTATCAAGGTATAAAAATGATTTCCTTCACTTCATAAATTAAAATGTTCTTAATGAAAAGTAACGATAATTCCAATGCGAATTATGTATAAAAATTATTACGTATTTCCGCATATATTCTTTTAATGAATTTAGATATTTTACGATAGTTATTACTTCCAGATACACATTTATCACAAATTATTAATATTTTACAGATCGTTAAACTATCCAGATGATTAGCAATCTTTACACCATTCATATTGGCTTGTTTAATATTCCGCAAATTTTAGATTTACAAAAAAAAATCGGAAATTTATATTTTATTTTATTTTTATCTTACCATTCAATATCTGAACCATAAGAGTAAAATAATTTAAAAAAGCGCTTAATACAAAATTTTATTTACAATTTTAAATTATATAAATTGTAAAATTATTATGTGTTAACAATTGCTGGAGTTCTTGCTATGTACGTGCCATCAAAAATTAGAAATAGTTTTACGTGTGAACGTCTTAGAAAACTGTATGTTTTCAATATATGGTAACCAGCATCGGTTACTTTTCTGTTTCACACATTGGATTAATAATTAACGTTACAGCGACACGTTTTTCACTCTAACATTCCGACAACGTGTCGTCCTCAGAGCAGGAATGCAAGTCATAAGGTCGATGCAATATTATTATTTTTCGTGTGTCGGAATAATACTTGAATTATTTAAAAAAAAAACATAACAGCGTTTTTAAAAGATTTCAAAATACCTCAAACATGATAAAACTTATTTCAGCACTCTAGTCTACCTTTATAAATTTTAGATATTAAAGGTGAAAGCAGGGTTATGTCCTAAATAGCAACCATGATTTAAATTAAAACCGTTAGTTCTGATTTATGTCAACGATGCCACAGCGGCGTATAAGCTTTGCTGTGAACGCCAATTTCTTTCAATAAGAGTTTACATAAATTAACACCTTGTGTAGGATGCAATGTTCCCCTACTCTTCGCAGACGAAACGGGGTAAAAAGAAACGGTGAGAAAAGGAAAGTAGCAGGTTAAAACGGGCAAGCACGAGTTGAGTTATGTAAAATAGGAAAGGTTAACGAAGGGATGCCGTAGAGGCTCGGATCTGGAACTTTCATTAACTTTTACCGGAGACTTATGCCGCAGTCTCTCCAACGAAGCCTGGACGTACGAAGCGGTGCATTTCTCTCCAGAAGACATTTAATTTCCAGACCTGGATTAAGGCCAAGGAAACTCGCGTATTCAAACTGCTTATTTGCGATAGTTTAAATTCCTTTATTAGCTAGAGTACGGCTACGCACTTTTAATAGTTGTTATAAATTTTCATGATTTTAATTTCTTCAATTTACGTGTTAACTAATACCAACTGGTCCATTTAAACTTCATATCTTAACATTGAACATAACAAATTATACTGTACATAAATATTCAATGTTAATATCACTAAAAAAATGCGTCGTCGCTGTTTATGCAGACTTTTTCGCAGAATATTTAGTATTGTGAATTTATTTTATTAATTTATATATTTACATTTTCTGCTGCCAATTTGGTACAAAATCTTGATGGACAAAATATGAATATAAATGGCAGTAAATGTCAAATTAATATACATTTCTGCATGACTATATAAATGTATTGGTTTTCGTAAATTTTTTAATTATAATTCTATAAATTGTAAATTAAAATATACCCATCAGTTCCACTTTTTGAAGTGTGTATATTCGTGAGATTTTCAATTGTTTATTCCGTTTTATTTTGTGGTCGCTTTTTCGAAACAGATCCCAGTTGCCAGAAAGTCAGTCGTATTTAAGAAGAAGAACAAAACAAAATAGGAGCTGATGTGAATATCCAGTTCGGTTTTATGAATAAGGAAATCACAGTAAATAATGTTTAGCCTAGCGTCCGTGTTGCTTATCAATGCCGTGCATCTGACTTGCTTCTACCAAGAAATTGTGTTAGAGCCAGACGGTTTCATTTTTAGAGCATCCAATATTGGCTAAATTTAACCTAAGCATGTTTGTAGTAATGATCTTAGGAAACAGGAAGCTATTTCACAGCTAATATTGAACACTTTGGAAACCTCGGTCAGTTATTTTTCATCCAGTCGTCTGAGTATCATTCCACGTAATATTAAAAGTCAAATTAATGTTGCGTCGCGCGTCAGCGAGTCGATGTTTCGAACAAGTGATACTGTTAAGTAGATGGGATTATATAGTATATAAGTTATTTTCGCTTTTGCTATTACTATTACTGTAATACGTATAAAAACCGCCGATCAATGTTACCAGTAATTTCTTAACATTACTTTATTAAGACCCTGGGACTTGAAAAGAGAGTGTCCTTATTCGCAACCCACTCATTTGTAACTATTCCGACCTCCTATAGGAAAGATAAAAGAGACCAGAACGCTTACAGAAACAATCTGACGAGGTAACTTCCTACAAAGGCAGGCAAATAACGTAGGAAAATTAAAGGAAGACGACATTGAAGAACGCATTCGAAGATACAGTAGCTGGTATTTACACATTTGGAGATAACGGCTAAATAATGGTAGTTAATTTATAATTTTTCATGTGTCTGTATTGTAAGCAATAATCAATATTTCTTATGACTTCCGAATAAGCTCTGAAATGGCGTATGTCCGAAAATAACAACTCATTCATTCTGTTACCATAGTGCGAAAATCATTCGTAATTTTATCATCATTAAATGGAGCGTGCATTAGCTATGTCAGATCAATAATGTACTTTTCCTCTCTGGACGCTATCTCAATAGGTGTGGCTTCTCAGCGAGCTCAAGTCCGCATCTGGGTCGGTCTTTGATCAGGGCAGCAAGGCGCCTTTGTGCTACTCAGCTCTGCAACTTGCAACTCGTCAAAGTGAGAACAGTACGTGACTTCGTTTACCCTTCACAGTATAAGGCAACTGGGTTAACTTCATCAACAGCGCCATTCACCGCCCGTCAAAAAAACATTCCGACACTTCAACCTTGTCCCCTCGTGCAGCTGCATGGAATGATCGGAGAATATTTCTGTCTCTCTTAAAGATATTTGACAGCAAAAAGCTTATTAATTTGTACCACTGAACAAAACTTTTATAAATGCATGCATTTTAGAATACGAAATATTAAATCAATTAAAACATATTGGCATATTTTATCTACACAATAGAATGCCAAGTTTTCCTTATTACTCTTTATAAATTCAAACGTACAATAAATATAATCATCTGGAAAAGAAAAATAACCAATAAGAATTATAATGTATGAATTCAGTTTAACATATGGGTGATTGCATTATTGTTAACATCATCTTAGTTCTCCATACATCATAGTGTATTTTTGAAATATAAAATATTGGCTGCATATACACTGAGGAAGTCCGAATATTGTCACGTTTATTTTTCTTGCATATTGGAAACTTTACTTTCCCATGGAAGGTAAGACTAAATCACAAAACTTACACTGAATCACTATGCATTGCTGCAGCGTGGTGACTTCAAGAATTAATTATAAACCTACTCNAATAGACCTACTCATAAGATGTGATAGTGAAACTATACTACAGATTTATAAACAACAGACATAACGCTTGAAAAAGCAGCAATTCTTACAAAACGATAAAGCAAAAATTAACCGAATTTNTATAAACCTACTCATAAGATGTGATAGTGAAACTATACTACCGATTTATAAACAACAGACATAACGCTTGAAAAAGCAGCAATTCTTACAAAACGATAAAGCAAAAATTAACAGAATTTTTAATACAGAATTTAAGAGTGTAAATATGACATGTTACTCATTATTAATAACAAAAAACTGTAAAATTCTCTTATATATACTACATAAATATATAATATGTCGACACAAACATCTCAAAATACAGTCACAGTGTGCTTTCTACGCCATT
Organism: Clitarchus hookeri; assembly: GCA_002778355.1. NCBI lineage: Eukaryota > Metazoa > Arthropoda > Insecta > Phasmatodea > Phasmatidae > Clitarchus > Clitarchus hookeri. Next base: position 568,428 of record NQII01002214.1, read on the forward strand.
TTGGATAATTGTTTTTACGGCATAACTAAGGGTTAGACTCTGTTTTTAATTTAGGATTATTTATAACTAATTTATGGCATGGTTTACTACAGAATCGCTTGGTGATATGCAAACGTTTTAGAAAATTTTTTATGTTAATTACTTTTAAATTGCCTTAAAAATTGCTGTGATTATATACTCCTAACGTAGTAGCGAGGCATTTATTACGTTTTGTAATTTCCCATTCCCAACACAAGTCACAGGAAGAATTAAGATGTGAGTGGACTGGTAATAACAGTGACGCCATTGCTGAACCATTTGAGTCAAAGGTTTGACATTCCGTACATGTAATATTCTCAGGAATGTCTAGTAAACGTTTAAATAAGTCGCCGTTTCTGTTTCTTTTTCGTTAAACCAAAATGTTTACACTTATGACCCCATCAACACACTCGGCTGTAGTGCACAATTCCCTATTACACTGAAGAGCCAAAAAAAACTGGTACACCTGCCTTATATCGCGTAGGGCACCCGCGAGCACGCAGAAGTGCCGCAAGACGACGTGGCATGGCCTAAATTAATGTCTGAAGGTATGCTGGAGGCATTGAAATCTGCGCAAATTTGAGAAAGGGTTGCACGTCTGTCACGTTTAATGAGTCTCGTCAGTCGTCGTTTGTCCCGTTCGTTCACGATCTTTTTCCAGCCGCACTTTTTCCGGCCGCAGCGATGTCAAAGATTTGATATTTTACCGGATTCCCGATATTCACGGTACACTCGTGAAATGCTCGTACGCGTAAATCCAAATGTTATCGCTACCTCGGAGATGCTATGTCCCATCTCTCGTGCGCCGACTATAACACCACGTTCAAACTCACATAAATATTGATAACCTGCCATTGTAGCAGCAGTAACCGATCTAGCATTTTTGCCAGACGCTTGTTGTCTTATATAGGCGCTGCCGACTGTATCGCGTTGCTCTGATTGGTTCCATACCTCTGTGGTTTGCATACGCACGCCTATACCAGTTTTTTGGCTCTCCAGTGTATATCTTTGTTGGTTTCTGGCCACTATTAACCCCAGTCTAAAAATTACTCCCCAGTCGCTGAATTTACGGCTGCCGTTTTCGCCGTACACGACTTCAGTAGTTCTTATCCATACAGATTGTTCAAGTGATTTTGCACAATTTTTCTTGCACATTATTAACTGATCATGTCTGGCACTCAAACACTTTGTTACCAATTCGATGCTCAGAAATGCGTGAGTCATATCAGGTATTGGGTTCGAACCACATTAGCCCACCTCCTGGCCGCATGCAGGCACGACCATCGAGGAGCACGTTGTTGTTGTCTATGTTTGTGTTATTGTTGTTGTTGTACGTTAGACGCCTCCCCCTCCCCCTGCCCAGATTTTCTGGTCAGATGATAGTAGCTATTATAAATAAATACAACTCTATTAAAAGGGTGTGGTAGGGGCCTAGATATGTAAACACTTGCCCAGTGGTAAAATTTGACGAATTTCTGAAAGCAAATATAGAAAAGCAAACAACTGCAAATCAATATAATATTTTTCGCTAACTTTGTTATCAAATATTGTTCCAGCGTTATGCATTACTCGTAAATATCCATGTTTTAGTGCCACGGAAAGTTTTTTTTCCGATAGAGAAAACAGAAAATGTTATGACATTTTTTGTTCTAAATTGGCTTCTAGAAACCTGTATGCGTCAATTTGCGTGTTCAGCATGAATTTATCTAGCACCTACCTGGCGTTTGAACTGCGTTGCTGTGCTTCAAATACAACGTTTGTATAAAAAACTGTTAAACGCGCGTCCAGTATGCGGATCTACGAAAAAAAAAAACACTTCAGACGAGGACTTTTGAGAGCTTTCAAGACGTCACGCTAATTAGAAACGCCATTTTAGAGAATTGCGCTTAGTGGCGATGTCGCACTTGGTGCGCGTGGCAGAGCCGCCCTTATCGCTCTCGTGCTTCTCGGCCTCGAAAACCCGAGAATTTCTCGAGGTGGGCGGCGGGCGCCTTCTGGCGTGATGTATGTAGAGCACCGATGTCTAAAGCGTGGGAGCGATAAGGACGACTTAGATGTGCATGTCTGGCTGCTTTTACGCGCTAAGTGCTGAACTGGCGCGCAGTTATTATTTTTCGTCTCCTCGTTTCGTAAAACTTTAAGTGGTGACCGTAAAGTTTTACGGTGTGATAGCTAGTTATGGAAGTTCCATACAGAACATTTAATGTAAAACCATCGCGTTAGCCTTTTTCCACTTTTAAAAATACGCATCGGAGACGAAAATAGAAATCAGAAACTACGACTCAGATGTGGGACATTTCTGACAAGCTATTTGTAAGCAGACGCTGCTCAAAAATACTAAGCAGTTTTTAAATGACACCTAGGCAACTGGAGCTCTGCTATTTGTTGTGTGCGAGGGCAGATGGCGCCCTTAAAAGATAATGAATATCGAACTGAAAAATAAAACACCTTATAGCAGCCAATGGAGTAGAACCTATGACACGCCACCACAAAATTTACATAATTAGAAGAACGCATCTGTAATAGGATGTACAGAGTTAACAANAGAACCTATGACACGCCACCACAAAATTTACATAATTAGAAGAACGCATCTGTAATAGGATGTACAGAGTTAACAACTTACTTATGGGAGCTTTGCCTAGGATCTACTTTCAGCGCTGTTTCACAGTCATATGTAACACTAGCATTACCGTGCGTCCGAGTGGAATGAAGTGGAGAGTTTTGGGATGCTCTTAACATTGTGGTCTTGAGAGTGGATGAGGGTGAAACGAGGTGAGAACGTAGCAGCGCCGGAGTGCAAAGGCGGGGGGAAACAGGAGATCCCCGTGAAAACCCGCCGACCAGTGGCATCGTCCGGCACGATTGCGAAAATCTGGGAGCGTCCTCGCTGGGAATAGCACCTGGTTCGCCTAGGTTGGAAGCGAGTAGTCTGACCACTACACCACCGTGCCCCTGACGAATGTAATCTTACGTCGATGTATTTCAACTATGAACTTATGAGAAACGTAGATAAATACGTGACATATTAATTATCATGTTATTATTATTCTGTGCACTAAATAAACAGGAAATATAACAAAACCAATTCAGAGACAATAAACTAAAATGCCAAGGATTAATAAAATGCTAAGTAAATTATATTACTTTCTGAGAATACANCTGGCACTCAAACACTTTGTTACCAATTCGATGCTCAGAAATGCGTGAGTCATATCAGGTATTGGGTTCGAACCATATTAGCCCACCTCCTGGCCGCATGCAGGCACGACCATCGAGGAGCACGTTGTTGTTGTCTGTGTTTGTGTTATTGTTGTTGTTGTACGTTAGACGCCTCCCCCTCCCCCTGCCCAGATTTTCTGGTCAGATGATAGTNTGTTTGTGTTATTGTTGTTGTTGTACGTTAGACGCCTCCCCCTCCCCCTGCCCAGATTTTCTGGTCAGATGATAGTAGTTATTATAAATAAATACAACTCTATTAAAAGGGTGTGGTAGGGGCCTAGATATGCAAACACTTGCCCAGTGGTAAAATTTGACGAATTTCTGCAAGCAAATATAGAAAAGCAAACAACTGCAAATCAATATAATATTTTTCGCTAACTTTGTTATCAAATATTGTTCCTGCGTGATGCATTACTCGTAAATATCCATGTTTCAGTGCCACGGAAAGTTTTTTTTCCGATAGAGAAAACAGAAAATGTTATGACATTTTTTGTTCTAAATTGGCTTCTAGAAACCTGTATGCGTCAATTTACGTGTTCAGCATGAATTTATCTAGCACCTACCTGGCGTTTGAACTGCGTTGCTGTGCTTCAAATACAACGTTTGTATAAAAAACTGTTAAACGCGCGTCCAGTATGCGGATCTACGAAAAAAAAAAACACTTCAGACGAGGACTTTTGAGAGCTTTCAAGACGTCACGCTAATTAGAAACGCCATTTTAGAGAATTGCGCTTAGTGGCGATGTCGCACTTGGTGCGCGTGGCAGAGCCGCCCTTATCGCTCTCGTGCTTCTCGGCCTCGAAAACCCGAGAATTTCTCGAGGTGGGCGGCGGGCGCCTTCTGGCGTGATGTATGTAGAGCACCGATGTCTAAAGCGTGGGAGCGATAAGGACGACTTAGATGTGCATGTCTGGCTGCTTTTACGCGCTAAGTGCTGAACTGGCGCGCAGTTATTATTTTTCGTCTCCTCGTTTCGTAAAACTTTAAGTGGTGACCGTAAAGTTTTACGGTGTGATAGCTAGTTATGGAAGTTCCATACAGAACATTTACTGTAAAACCATCGCGTTAGCCTTTTTCCACTTTTAAAAATACGCATCGGAGACGAAAATAGAAATCAGAAACTACGACTCAGATGTGGGACATTTCTGACAGGCTATTTGTAAGCAGACGCTGCTCAAAAATACTAAGCAGTTTTTAAATGACACCTAGGCAACTGGAGCTCTGCTATTTGTTGTGTGCGAGGGCAGATGGCGCCCTTAAAAGATAATGAATATCGAACTGAAAAATAAAACACCTTATAGCAGCCAATGGAGAAGAACCTATGACACGCCACCACAAAATTTACATAATTAGAAGAACGCATCTGTAATAGGATGTACAGAGTTAACAACTTACTTATGGGAGCTTTGCCTAGGATCTACTTTCAGCGCTGTTTCACAGTCATATGTAACACTAGCATTACCGTGCGTCCGAGTGGAATGAAGTGGAGAGTTTTGGGATGCTCTTAACATTGTGGTCTTGAGAGTGGATGAGGGTGAAACGAGGTGAGAACGTAGCAGCGCCGGAGTGCAAAGGCGGGGGGAAACAGGAGATCCCCGTGAAAACCCGCCGACCAGTGGCATCGTCCGGCACGATTGCGAAAATCTGGGAGCGTCCTCGCTGGGAATAGAACCTGGTTCGCCTAGGTTGGAAGCGAGTAGTCTGACCACTACACCACCGTGCCCCTGACGAATGTAATCTTACGTCGATGTATTTCAACTATGAACTTATGAGAAACGTAGATAAATACGTGACATATTAATTATCATGTTATTATTATTCTGTGCACTAAATAAACAGGAAATATAACAAAACTAATTCAGAGACAATAAACTAAAATGCCAAGGATTAATAAAATGCTAAGTAAATTATATTACTTTCTGAGAATACTGCTAAATTTACGTGTAGAATAACAGTCAGTGTATCCGTAAAATATAATCAGCTGTTGCAAGAATACTTTTCTTTTGAAATTATGAGTTTAAATGACCGGCAGCCAGCTATGGAAAAGCGTGAAGGAACATTTTGACGCGTTGTATCGCTGATAATTGTATCGCGAAAGACCGCCAAGGGACACCTGCCACCCTCTTGTCGCTCCTGAACCACCGCGAAGTGGGTGGATAGATCCGGCCCGGACGTTCGACGGTTCTGTAACTGCGTGTCGCAAGGATTCGCAGCCTCTTCGCGGGCGGCCATGCGCTGAAAGGATAGCAAACACTTGTGTGCCGGGTCCCCGCTCGGCGGAAACCTTTCACCACCTTCACAGCCCTCTCCTCGACGGCTGACTTGCGAGGAAGGATCTCTTTTCCCAATCCTACACCAGACCCACGGCTGGAATTCCGCACTGTGTCTTCCACATCCGTGTTATGGCCGGGCATCAAGTGCTTCGACTGCATTACTTCTTTGATACAGAACATCTTTGGATATGAAAAGCTAGNCTTTGCTACAGAACATCTTTGGATATGAAAAGCTAGTCTATTCGCGGCTTCTTCGAACTCTTTGAATCAAACGTTTGAAAGTTCACCTCAAGTATAATGTGTTTGGATGTTTCCAAGTTATGACATGTATCACAAGCGATTTATCCTTCTTTTAACATATTAAATTGAACTTAAGCTTATATTTTATTAATAAATTATACCATTTGATTTATAATTTTCATTAATAAAAAGAGTAAAAATTTAGTGAGTTGGAAATGCTTAAAAATAAATATATCATAAACAAAATGTTACTACACTGAGTGCGTATAAATGCGGTGCTTTGCTCCTTTCATGTAATTTTCTAGACTTGATTAGGCTCTGTTTGTATGAGGCGGAGGAATATCCTGGAAGTAGAACTTTAGCGGGGTTTCAGAAAAGTTGGAAGTGACAGNATCAAACGTTTGAAAGTTCACCTCAAGTATAATGTGTTTGGATGTTTCCAAGTTATGACATGTATCACAAGCGATGTATCCTTCTTTTAACATAAATGTACCTTATTTATAGTTAAATTGAACTTAAGGTTATATTTTATTCATAAATTATACCATTTGATTTATAATTTTCATTAATAAAAAGAGTAAAAATTTAGTGAGTTGGAAATGCTTAAAAATAAATATATCATAAACAAAATGTTACTACACTGAGTGCGTATAAATGCGGTGCTTTGCTCCTTTGATGTAATTTTCCAGACTTGATTAAGCTCTGTTTGTATGAGGCGGAGGAATATCCTGGAAGTAGAACTTTAGCGGGGTTTCAGAAAAGTTGGAAGTGACAGTGATTGAACTATAATACAATATTTCATACAAAATTATTAATGTATTTTGTTGATTCCGAAATGTAGAGCGAAAACAGTGCCCCTAACAGGCGGCAGTTGTACGAAGGACAAGTGAAAACATTATGTTGGACGATGGTGGTACACACTAGCAGCAATAAACAGCATTACCGGGATCAGTGGTCCACTCTAGCAGTTGGCGAGAGAACTACAGCAGATGACATCCAATATGGCAGGAGGCGAACGAAGGTGAGTAATTGGGAAACAAGATGGTAGGCAGAAACAAGATGGTGTATGAAAATAAATATAGCAGGCGGAGATAATATGGATCGCAACCGAAAATAAGATGGCTGACAAAGGTCTAGGACACACAATATGGCGACCATAACATCATCCAAGATGGCGGATGGCGGCTCAGTCCTCAGCAGACTTACGGAGTGTACTTTTGTAGCTATACGCAGAACATCTCCTATACTTTCGGAATGGACTTTTATAGTTTCTCACCACTTAACTCACAAACTTTTCAGATGCACCCGCGTAATTATACACGGAATATCTCGCAGGCTTTCAGAACGCACCCGTGCAGTTCCACGTGGCTGAACTCGCAAACTTTCGGAACGCAGACGTGGCTTAACGCACAAGTCAGTCGGCGATAAACCGGCAGAGGAGAGCAAATCCCTTCCCCGCCGAGCGAGCCTTTGAAGGCGCCCGCACTCAAACCCGCGTTAATAAAACTTTCGCCTGGCGCAGGAGTTGCACACCTCGACCCGGCCTTCACCCCGCCCCACCCCACCCCACACGCCGGACGGCCATTTCAATTCCCAGAGCTGTGATCTCGATTCAAGCGTGACTGTGGCGCCTCCGTGGATAACTGTTTCATCCGGCGATTAAATGAAGTGAGCGCCGCAGGGGTTTAGAGCCGTTTCAAGTTGATGGCAGTCTGCTCCCAACTCGCTGAACGCGAAAAGGAAAAAAAAAATTGTTACCTTTAGGATTTCCCTGGACTCACATTAGCGCTGCCCGCCATCGCCTCGTTCTGCTGAAGCAGCGGCAAAATATTCCGCGAATGTGGCTGGCGCCGCTTTTCATAGACGGTTTTTGACCAACTGGAAACGACCCGTGCGAACGTCGTGCGGGAATGTTGCTAACTAATTTAAGAGGAAACTCCGGCAACTGCGCTGGGTTTTTATAATTCACGACTATCTTCGTCGCCGACCGCAGTTTAACGGCCCCGGTCTCACAATAGCGGAATCCTCTCTTCTAACTGTTACCGTTCGTAGTGCAATAGTCGCGGGTTTCGTTTACCGCGACCGCTCAAATATTTACAGTCGGTCTCTGAACTTACCCTCTGATAGCTGCTGGGGTCATTCAAATGAAGCAGAATAAAACCCAGCATGGTAATTTGTTAGCGGAAGTTAGTTCTCTTCGAACCTGTTAAACATGAATTTATGTAAACTTAAATTGAAAATTGTATGTAGTTTTTTTTGNGCGGAAGTTAGTTCTCTTCGAACCTGTTAAACATGAATTTATGTAAACTTAAATTGAAAATTGTATGTAGTTTTTTTGTGACTTGACAATGCAGTGCTATTATCGGTGTCTATTTACATCGATTAAAACACAAAATAAACAAGTTTATAATGATTACATTAAATATACCCTTTCTTTCAAACAACATTAAAAAATTGAGAAGTATAAGTAATAGTAAAACATATNTAAATTGAAAATTGTATGTAGTTTTTTTTGTGACTTTACAATGCAGTGCTATTATCGGTGTCTATTTACATCGATTAAAACACAAAATAAACAAGTTTATAATGAATACATTAAATATACCCTTTCTTTCAAACAACATTAAAAAATTGAGAAGTATAAGTAATAGTAAAACATATGGCGTGTAACACAAAAACGCAAAATACTCCTTCAAGCCAAAAATATTCAACTAAGAAAAATTCCTCCTAAAAAAATTTTTAGATAAATTTCACTTTTTCAGGAGAATGGAAATTCATCATCACGAATGTTTCAATTCAGAAAGCAAGTCCAAAATGGTTAAATTTNTGGCGTGTAACACAAAAACGCAAAATACTCCTTCAAGCCAAAAATATTCAACTAAGAAAAATTCCTCCTAAAAAAAATTTTAGATAAATTTCACTTTTTCAGGAGAATGGAAATTCATCATCACGAATGTTTAAATTCAGAAAGCAAGTCCAAAATGGTTAAATGTATTATTTACTAACTATAACCACGATACAATGGCGGGTGGTATGGGTTATTGCCGGACAAATGAATCCTTAGATAACAGTAAACTTTCATCTGAGGGTAATCGTATAGAACTGTCAACTTTCATCTGGAGTAGGGATATAATCGTGTGACAGTTGACACGCTATACGGGGTAGTCATATGGACTAAGTGAAGTTTCCTTACAGCAGCGCATATCATGTGAAACGCACAGTACTTACTATGTGTGAACAATGTACGAGACAGCCGTACGATCAGCTGACGAAGTTTCTGTGGGTCCTGACTGTAGGACTACGAGAGGCAAGTTGAATGGCGTCCAGAAATCTCCGTCATTTGCACCTCATAACTTCTCAGAATGAATTGGGAGAAATTAGCAGGCTATGTCATTGTACCCATTAAAGGCAGATCAGTTAAAGATCATCCCGAAAGACAGACAGAAGAGAAGATCGTTTAATTTTCAACGAGCAGAGCCAGCAGCTTCTCTGTCCAAAGTTAAGTGACACGCGTGACAGCTTCATTATAGCACCGCATCTCCACATTAAGCTTTCACTGACACCTAGCGTAGGCGATTCCACGATTCTGATGACAAGTACGTGTTTTAACACTAACCCATCGACGCCGTGACTTCAGTTGGTGACGGCGTCGATGGTAATGATAATGTTACAGTGTGGTGAAGATTTGCCTTCAGTGACAAAAACAACGCTTTTATTGAGAACGAATAACCTCTGTGCCAGTTTCAAAAGGCCCACAGAGAGCACTAGAATCCATACTTCACTTTGCACAGCACTTCTTCCCTTAATGCTGGCACGGTTGCCATGGAGCTATCTCATATGATCTTCTTTCACAACTGGTGGTGAAGGAAGGCCACTGAATACACAGCAAAAATTTAAGATATTCTGCGGCCCCGTAACATGATAGTGATGTGCGCACACAGTTCTGGTTTTCCAGGGGTGTTTGCATCGCGTTGAACACTCAGTCTCCTGTTCGCTTACTTGATCTGTTGTCCACTTAATATTTGGTGGGACCAACTGGCATGCCAGCGTTCTTCGTTCCCGGGTTTTGAGTAAAAACTGCAAGAACTGTAGGTAACTGGAAGTACACATGTGCACAGGAAAACAAGCGGCGTTATTTATACTGAACGCGAGATTATATATAACTATTATATTGAGGCACGAGGTGGTCTGACTAGATACTTAAAGTGCTCTTTATTTCTTTGGCTATGCGCGGGCGGAGTATTGTCAAAATTCAGTATTAATATTATTTTATATTTTGTGTGTATCATCACAGTAATAAAGTTTAGTTTTATCCAACCTTTATTTATTAGACCGCAAATTTCAGTGTCAATGATTGCATTTCTGAGAAAATGTTAAAGCTGCCGAGAAATATAAGGTTCCGTCTACCAACAGCGATATTTAGGTTTTCAAAATCATAAAAGAAAATAATGTAGACTCACCTAGTGTTAGTTTTTTGTGTGTCTTTAGGGACAATATTCTTTAAGTACGACTAATCCTCCACCCAAGGCGAAAACACAAAAGAATGTGATAATTAACGAAATGAATATTTTGGTTGTATATTCATTAAGTAATTTAATTTCATAGCCCTCAAAAATTTAATATATAAAAAATATAACATAAAACAAAATTTTAAAAATGCATTTTTTTAAATTATTTACACTACGTTTGCTTACCCTGTCGTCAACACTGCTGATGGAAATACGCCTTAAACTGTAGGACTGCGACAAACTCTGTGGTTATAACACACGCCGTTGTAGCATGTCGTGGATATACATCTTGAAATTCTAATTGGATGGTATTTTTCGACTCCACGAAAATTTATTGCCCCTTTGAATATTTTTGCGATTGAATTATTCACTGTCTCAGTGACAGGTGTTGCTTAAATTAGCGTATTGATTGCAGAGCCACAAGGGCCAATTAAAATAACTGATATTAAAAATTGTACATAAAGCGTAATTTGAAAGTGAGGCGTTTTTTTATGTAAATTTATTGCACAGCGAAATGAAGTAAAGAAGTTTCAGTGTAACCTAAATTGTTTTAACTAAGAAAAAAAATATTTGTCTAAATAAATGTAAATTGGATTTTTTCAAAATACATCACTCCAAATGAACGAAGACTCAAATGTTAGGTTTTATTAATAGTGATAAATGCAGGAACAAATAATTTCTTACAATGTTGCAGTAATAATATAAATAGAAAAGCGGAAGTTTTGTTATAAGTGGAAGAGGGACAGATATGTATGCAAACAGAGACTGAAATGTTTCAAACATTTTCACTTGTAAAAAACACTCATGATTTTGTAAAAAAAAAAACAAAAACTTATGAGCTTTATTTTATTAGTTAATGAGTGAGTTAAACATTTTACTATACAGGAATACCGTTATGGACAGTAATGGATACTCTTCAAACGATATTTATGGCTTTAGCTTATTTTTATAAAAGTCTTATGAAATAGTATTCATTATTAGGTTTGTTGCATTCCGAACTGCAAAGAGTTTTGAATAAATTTATTAATTAACTTTTAGAATTCTTTCTTTTTCGTAAGAAGAGAAACATATAAATAAGCTTTTAAAGTCTTTAAAATTGCTATTTACGTTACCAAATATTCATCAACATATTTATAAGTACAGAAATTTGATATTTTCACACGTGTCTTATTTATTCTCATAATTTTGGTCATAATTTACACAAATTTGGACATTTATTTTATTAGAAAGGAATTATAATTACATTTTATTCTGGCTTTGTTGCATTTTTATACTATGTAACAAAATCATATGACTCTTAGTTTAGCTGACAAATTACTTATGCCCTGACTTAAAATTTTTTTTTTATGTAAAGTAGTTTTTAATTATGCATCAAAATTCAAAATTTTACAAATACAAAATTTGTTGCAATAAAAAGTTTTATTTTGATTGACTTTATATAAGAACAAATAGTTAGGATTAATTAATGTTTATATTATTTTTAGTAACTGAACGTGCACATCATTAAAATACTTGTATTTTTAATATATATCTTCCACGATGTAATAAAAAAACATTTTCTCACAACTTAACCTTACCATTCAAACATCTCGTACTTTTGGTGGAGAACCACAGTGCCATAAAAATAGAATTCATATTTTATTTTAATTTTTATATGGCCGTAAGTTTTACAAGACTAGGCATATTAAACGGAACTTAAAATATCTCTCAAGTGCTTATGTATACAAGTATTCCTCGATTCCGCCGATCCTGTTCCCCGACAAACTATTCTGCACGTGCCANTCTCAAGTGCTTATGTATACAAGTATTCCTCGATTCCGCCGATCCTGTTCCCCGACAAACTATTCTGCACGTGCCAATGCTCCAAGCAGTAACTTGCTTGTAGGACTCGCAGAATGTTTTTGGCAAGCCAGCTGTGGTGTCCCAGCCGTACTCTTCCCAAGACCACGGTGGTCATGTTGGCCTGCTCACCTCGCCGCGAGTAAACCCGGGTTCACTTTCCGGCGGGGCAGGTCGTACACCTCCGCTTGACGGGTAACGCGGTGGACGTTGCCATCAGGTGAGGCTTGCGTCTCTTCGGCAGAATAGCCATCAGATACGGAACCATCTACTCAGAAACGTAGACCAGAGGAAGAGATAGGTATTGGCCTGTAGTAACGAACCATCACTGTACGGCAAGGCCGGGAATTGAAACCGCAACCACTCGAATGAGAGTTCATTGTACCATTNAGTAACGAACCATCACTGTACGGCAAGGCCGGGAATTGAAACCGCAACCACTCGAATGAGAGTTCATTGTACCATCTCTGCACTACTTGGCTCGGTGTGGTTTTTTCCGTTGGGTTTTAAAGGTATCTCCTGTTTTCCCTCATATTTTATTCATATTTAAATGAGCTGTTTTTATTTAAAAAAAAATGCATATTAAAATTATATTTGCATATATTTTCTTCTTTTTTTTTTACTTCCAAAAAATATGAATTTTCACATTTAAGATATATTTGTTGCTTGAAGATATTTAAAGCGTGCGCTCTTTTAACGTTATCATAGAATGTGAATTTACAGCTGTGTTTATGTACCAATAGTTTACATAACGTTAAATAATCTAAAATCCCTCCTTCTCCATGTATTTTTCATATTTTGAAATTTATAAGATCTATTTGAAATTTTTTGCTCTACGCCATTCCAGTAGGCTAAACGCGTAAGTATAAAAAAAAATTTCTAATCATTAATGTTAACGCTTGGCTGTGTACGCCCCACAGTTGGGAAGCCAATTAACACATCCAAAAAGTACGTAGCGTGTTTCGTTAATGCTTAGCGGCACAGACTATATGATGCCTGAAGGTAAAGGGGTTTGTAATAAT